>JASDQU011103671.1:40435-70675 GCA_032191745.1 Picea mariana
TTCTGATATTTTCTTTTTCCTCACATGACACATTGGTTGTTGTCCTCCTTCAGAAAAACTCAGATGGGATGGAGCAACCTATTTCTTTTTTCAGGAGGGCTTTGAGAGATGTTGAAGTCAGGTATGACATCATGGAGAAGAAAGCTTATGCTTTGGTCAAATCCCTCAAGGATTTCAGAGTGTATGTTCTACATTCTAGAATTATTCCTTATGTCCCTTCAGCCTCTATTAAAGAAATTTTAATTCAGCCTGATATAGATGGAAAGAGAAGTAAGTGGATTGCCAAAATTTTGGAATTCGATCTTGATATGAAACCTACCAAGCTGGTGAAAAGGAAAGGTTTAGCTAGATTGTTAGCTGAATAAAATTGTAAGGCACTTGGGGTTGATTTCATGAATGCGGATTATGTATATCAGTAGACTGATATTGCTAGCAACAGCTCACATATCAGCCCCAAATTGACAGAGTGTAGTTGGTACAAGGACCTCATCCATTTCTTGCAGACATTGCAGCGCCCTGTTGGACTTAAGAAGACTAAGGTGAGGGATTTAAAGCTCAAAGCAATAAGATATTGCATTGTTGATCATGTTTTGTATTGGAAGGATCCTGTAGGGGTTCTTTTAAGATGCTTGAACCTAGATGAGGCAAAGCAAACCATGATTGATTTTCATAATAGCCTGTGTGGAGGCCATCATTTTTGGAGGACCACGACATATAAAATACTCAAAGCTGGATACTTTTGGCCTAGTTTATTCACTGATGTTTGTGCAAAGATCAGGGTCTATGATAAATGTCAGAAATTCATAGGCAAGCAGCAGCTAAAATCTTTGCCTCTGAAGCCCATAATGGTATCTGGTCCTTTCCAGCAATGGGTATTAGATTTCATTGGAGAAATCTATCAAGCTTCAAGTGGCCAGCATCGTTGGATCCTGACTGCCACTAATTATTTCACCAAGTGTATAGAAGCCATTCCTACAAGAAATGCAACACATAAAGTATTCATTGGCTTCCTGGAAGACATTTTGTCAAGGTTTGGATGTCCTAACAAGATTATGACTAATAATGTTGTAGCTTTTAAAGTTGAACCTCTAGTCAAGTTTTGTGAAAATTTTGGGATCGAGCTTATTCATTCTACTCCTTATTACCCTCAAGGTAATGGCTTGGCATAATTATCCAACAAAATTCTAGTAAAGATAATCAAAAAATTGATGGAGGATAACAAAAATTCTTGGGATTCAAAGTTGAAGTTTTCTCTATGGGAAGATAGAGTAACCACCAAGAGATCAATTGGTACTACTCCATTTCAATTAGTCTATGGAACTGAGGTTGTTTTTCCTTCTCAACTTGCATTACCTGTGGAAAATTTTCTTCAAGAAAAACAAGGAGAGCTAGATGATATGATCATGAGGATGCATCAGCTAGTGGAGGTACAATAGACCAGGGAGAAACTCTTTGATAAAGCATACAACCATCAACAGAAGATCAAACAATTTTTCGACAAGAAGGTAAAGAAATAAGATTTCTAGCTGGGAGACTTGGTAATCAAATGGGATGCACAAAGGCAAGACAGGGGTAAACATGGTAAATTTGAAGCCTTGTGGATTGGTCCTTTCAAAATTTCTTAGGTTTTTCAAAATAACACTTTCAAATTGCAGAGCTTAGAAGATATTGAATTTTTTGGTGGCCCAGTTAATGGGTATTTTCTAAAGAAAAACTTTACTTAAAATCCATGAGTGGCTTTCCTTTCATTGTAAATATCAGTTTTAGCTTGTTTTGTTTGCTTTAAATAATGACCCCATAGCCCTTGGATAAGGCAATGAAACTGCATGTTCTTGACAGCTTACAGGGAGCATGTCATCCCCTGTGGAGCCAAATGTTATCACATAGAATTGCAAGGGTCAAAAATCATTTTAGTTTTGATTTTTAGTCATAAGTTTTCATTAAGTTTTAGGTTTTTATGTCCCTTTGCTATAGTCATTTTTCAAATTTTGATGTAAATAAGCTAAGGTTAGTTTTGGATTTGGTATAGAGTCCTTGGGTTATGTCGTGCTATCATAACAAGTCGGATAAAGCTTCATGAGTCACATCTTTCAAATTCTCCATCATCACCCTGACATGTCACACCTCCATGTTGTACGCAGACCCCCCCTTTTGTCACCTTTACCCATTTCATTGTCAAATCGGTTTTGATTTGTATGTTGTCAACTCACCAGGAGAGTTTGCAGTGCATTCAAAGGTACACCATGCATTCATTGCCATCATTGCATTTATGGATCATGTCAAAGAAGATCTCCTTGTTTTCAGAGTTGATATTTTAAAAAAAAATCCAAGGATTATGTCATAAAAGATTCTAATTGTTTTTTACAAGTGTGCAAATCATATTTGAGCTCGGTGTTGCAAACCTGGTGCTACAGACATGCGCTACGAACTCAGTGCTGCGAACTAGTTGAAGAATATAGTGGGAGTTTGGACTACCTGCAGACATTCATTTTCAAACTTAACGGCATCAACATCAAAAATCAGTCCACCAGGTACTCCATGAAGATTTATACACTGTTTAAAGGCTGAAGGAGAGGCTTTTGCTGGTTTCACCCCTCAGGGCTGCAAGCTCTGTTATTATGTTGTCAACTGATTTCACATCCATTTACTTCATGCTCTGAACCTCCTTCATTAAACCTCATCACCTTTAACACCTCATCCATCCTTCTCACTACTTAGAATTCATTTGCTCCTCTGGTATTTCCCAACGTTGCAAACCCCATGTTATGGCGCTGAGAACTCTCATTTCTGGCATTGTGAACCTTGTGCTGCAAATCCATCGTTGTGAACCCGTTGTTCCAGTTTGGTTGTAAATCCTTCCTCCGCACACTTGAAAAGCTCAAATTCAAAGGAGTGACTCTACACCCTTTTCAGCTTGGATTTTTGGTTGATCAATTGTCAGATTAAGTTTAAAGATTACATGCATTTTTTTCATGCTACTAAAGGATACTGGTATTGTCATAAAATCCCTGTTTCAAGCAGAGAATTCATGGGTGTCTTTCTCTTATTGTAAATTCAAGTTTCCTATCTTTATATCTTTTGTTTGAAGACTACACTCTCTCATCTCTGAATGTGCATGAAGTGAATTGTATAGTACTACACGGTCAACCTATGGAAAGCAATTTGTTATCAAAACCTTAGTATCTTATATCCATGTTTTCATACATTCACCAGTTATTACAACTCACATAAATCATTCCTCAGTAATGATCATGAACAACCCATAGCACAAGAAGACTCATAAGGGAGGTGAAATAGTAAGGACAGAGCCTTATGATATGCATCTTTTTTATTATGAACCCTTGATCATAGAGGCTTTCCAGAGGATAGGTTGTATCAACCTTTGTCAAAAAATGCAAAGGGGGCACCCAGAGGTGGCTAGGGAATTTGTATTAAATTTCAATGGGACCAAAACCAGGGTTGGAATATTGGAGTTTGAAGTTTCATAATTTTCCATCTTCGCTGCTACAGGGATACCTAGCACTAGAGAAAAGTGGTTCAAGGATATGACACTAAATGCCTCTTTCTCCAAGGAGCTCCTCAAACTAGAATACCAGGAAGACAATATGTCCAAAGGGGTACCCATAAATCATATGCTTGACGGTTTTGATAAAATGTTGAAGGTGATTCAAAGGTATTTCACCTGTGAGGGAATATTTAACATGGTATATCAATACCCTATCAAATTGTTGTTACAATTCACACGGAAAGAAGTTATAAACCTCCCTTTTTATTTGTTCAAAAGTATTGGCAAGATGGTTGATAGAGTTCAGGCCAAATCCAAGAAATTGGACACTAGTGTTTTCCACTCAAAATGCTAGTGATTGAAGAATTGAGAAAGACAAACACAGATTGGGAAGCATTCATCACTTCTTCATAGTTTCAGTTGAATGTTTCCTCCACTCCACAGTCCAAGCTTCAAAGCCTTGTTCCTGATGAGAAGACTGTGTATTCAGAGGTGAGAAAGAAGAGAAAGAGTATTATGACTGCTAAAGATGATAGAGCCAAAAAGGGAGATGAAGAAGGAGGACCTTCACAGTCTTCACAGAGGGAAGCTCACCCATGCCAGATACCACTCCAATGAAGGTTCCTTCAAGCAAACCCATAGGCCTAAGAGGAAGAAATTTGGTGTTTCCTTCACCCAGTGCAGCTGACAAGGTCAAAGCTAGGAGGCCTCTTACCAGAGTAGCAGCCAAGCAAGAAATTTCTATGAAGGATTATGCAGTAGGAGTTTCAGCCCAGAGGAAAGGTAAATCTATAGTTGTTGAAAATACTATTGAAATTATTGACATCACTACTCATCAAGAAGAGAGAAATCCCACTTTTAAGAGGCTCAAAAGACAACTTAAAGAGGCAAGGGATGAAGTTGATGAACTGAAGAAGGAGGAGTTGGTTTCAAAGAGGAAGCTTAAGGGGCTCATGGACATGTAAATTAAACTATTGACGAATCCATATTTATAGCCAAAAGGTTTCGGCCCCTCCACAGGCAGCTCAGAAACCTCTATAGATAGAACATAGCTCACCAAGCACAAATCATAGAACTAAAGACATAACTTCAGTCTTTCAAAGAGGAGTTAGCTAAGAGAAATCTATATATGTTGGCTAAATTTTCTACCAGGAGGAGCTCCAGAGTTAGAAAATGAATGAATATTGGTTTTTGACAAGTTTCCTGTTTTTTTGTATTTTGCAATTTTGAGGATGGTCATGCTTGATAAATCATGTTTAGCTACTGGGGTGTTATCTTCTAAGCCATATATCATGATCATAAGTTATTACAACGGTTTGTGGCACTGGAGATAGTTTTTGAACACTTTAAGGCATTATCAAATGAAATAAGTTGCTACAGGAAAGTTCGCAACACCTCGCGTTGTGAACTGGCTTATACAGAAAGACATTGCGAACTGGCGTTGCGATCTCAGGTTTTGGAGTTTTGAAGGGAGGAACAGTTGCCAGGTGTCAGAGATCGATGCAAGCCAGTTGTATGATGGTCAGTTATGAGCTAGGAGGTGATCTGTCAAAGGGAGAAGTGCTCAAAGGGACACTTCATTAGTCATAAAGAAGATGTTGAAGATATTGCCAACATTAGCCTAAATTTTAGCATTTTGTTGTTTTTTGGTATCCACCTATTTCCACGCCACTTTGAGGGCATAGGGATCCTATGATAAGGTTGTTATTTGAATTATAGTGTTGTCACTAACAGTCTAGGTTATAAAAACACTATTGTAAGTCTGATAGAGGGTTCAAATAGTCTAAGAGGGGACTCACTTTTTATACTATGTGTATTACAAAAAGACCTTATATTTTTATGTATCAGACTTAAGATTCTCTGGATAATGAAAATCAGTTCTTTTTCCTATCATCTTTTTCCTATTTTCCTATCATCCTATGATCACAATCTAGTGAAAGATTCATTTGACTGAGTTATAGCTTGTTGCAATAGAGGATATGTTGTAATGTTGTTACAGATATATTATAATTCATCTCTTTGATTAAAAGAATGTCTTGTTTCAGAGAGTTTTTCTTTATATGTTTGTCATACTTCCTGATGTAGATGATAGGCATTTCACTTTATTCTTATTAAGTCTTCCACCTACTCATCATTTTTATAAAACCCTGATCAAAGTTATTCAAAGCCTTATTTGCTGATGAAAAATTATGTGAAGTAAGTTGTGATTTACACTATTTTCCTGAGTTTTCATCCATTTTCTACCTTATCATAAAACATATCTTTAACCTATTGATGGGTGTTGAGCTTACACTTTAGTAGTCACAATATGAATTCCAGTGCTAACACATCCATTAGGGTTTCATAACCCTAGCCACTAACACTCCCATAACTCCTAAACTAACCCTAGACTAGCTCTCTAACTTTCCTCACTTACTCTACTAACTAGGGCACATCTTTTGGGCTAGTTCTTGGTTTTTTTGTGTGGTTGATTTTTCTGTTGCATGCCATTGAATGATACAGCCATAAGGCTGATATTTTCTGCAGAAAATACATATTTACAACAACTATCTTCTCTTGCTTCTTAAGTGCCACTTTTTAGCCTGTATTCATTGTTGATCTTGATGTTGATTTACTTAACTAGTTTAGATCTTTGTATGTTGATATAGATGTTTTATTTGCTGATATAAATTGTCGTATACTGCTGCAAATTAGGGACAAAAATCTTAACTTGTTGATCCAACTAACATATATCATTGCAAAGTGTCTTTTCTTGTGTCTCGGGCAGGTGCAATCATCGGAGAAGTACTATACATGTGGGGCAGCAATTACTTTATTTGCAAGGCATCTCTTCCTACCTTTTTTTCCACTTAGACTTGACCTCTAGGGGATTCACTTCCATTTCCCTCCATCTCCATCTCAATCCCCCTAGGGTCACCGGGATCGCCTCCCTAGAGTGACCTAGTCACCCTTGAAGTGTGGGACCTACATCGAGGTGACATTAGGTGTAGGATTCCCAAGTTGTAGCACTTGCTTTGTGGTTGGGTCGGGTTTTTCCCAACCTACAACTTGCACTGTAAAAGGGCCTCCTAGGGCCTAATCATGTCATCATCTTCCAACGTTGTGAAAAAAATCTTTCTTTTACTGGAACATCATCTCCATGAAACCCTAGCCCCCCAATGATGACATCATGAGTTGGGTAAGTGGTCTCTAGGCCTCCAAAGGCCATCGTCCCAATGAAGAATGGTGGAGCTCATCCGTCTAGGCATGCAAATGTGCCTCCAAAGGAAACAAATTCCTTCTTCAATGTGAAAATCAGTCACTCATGTCATGCCCCAGGCTTGGAGTTTCAGCTTCCATCAATGGGCTTTAGGCCCTCATGAAGGTCCAAACTGATCATTTCTTCATGAATACATGTCCACTGGGAAAAATCCTGTAAAGACAAAAAGTACGGCCTCCAGGATTCCATAAGTCACAAGTATCATGGAAAGTAAATCAAATCTAATAATCAAAGCACCCGAACATGTACATCAAACCCCCCTAACCCAAACAAATGCTCAAAGACGTTACACAACTTGCCAAATTTAGGTTTGGAAAGGGTCTCAAGATGTCCTATTGGGTCAATAACCCCTAGGTTTAGGGTGTTTCCTAGGTGGAACTAACCCCAGTCATGTGTGCATGTGATATGATGTGGGGTAAACTCTTGGGCATGGGGTTAATGACATACAAGGATTTGTATTGTCTTACCTATGGGTTCCTTTGTAGAGGGTGAGCGGTCCTTTGTCCATGATGCAAATATTTCCAAGACCACTTATTTTCATTTTCTTAATATTTTTCTTTTTTTATTCTCTTATGTTTCAAGTAACTAGGTGGAGGCCAATGTCCTAGCTTGGTGTCCAGGTATGATAGTGTCATTCACAAATACTTTGCGGAAATGAGAAGGTTGGCTCGTGATGAGACCCCCTTTCCCTCAGTCATGAAATTGAGAACCACTACCCTGGTTTGGTGACTAGATGATGGTAATGTCATACCGCTAAGCACCCGTGATCATGATAGGTCAGATCATGATGAAACCTCATATCCCCCAACTAACACCCTGAGTGATTATTTTTTGCAAGTCCCCTATTTATTGTGGAGAAGAGTTTCACCACTTTCTCGGGGATCCTTGGGTAAACCATCTCAAAGGCAAATGATAGGCTTTTGTCTTTTCCCTGCTACTTTTACCCTCTGGGCATTTAGCCTCTTCTTCCCATGAAGTAAGGTACAATCCCTTCTTGAGTCAATGCACCCAAAAGTCCCAAAAGGGGAGGAGGTGAAAAGGATATAGCGTGGAAAGTGACAAGTATGGTGAGGGACGAACGATGACTCTTCAAGGAACCATCCAGTAGCAACCTATTCCTAAGGGGAACCAACTTACTAGGGCACCATGTTACCCTCCCCAGGTTTAAACAAGGCAAGGAGCATAAATTCCAAGCAAACATTTTAAAATAAAGAAATATTCATTGCAACATATTCAAGTGCTTCAAATATCGGAGTGATACATACAATGATACCTGGACTCATTACCTCATGGAGCAAGACCCATTGTCTTCTGGGACTAGGTCGGTGTGGTGGAAGTTGTTGTTGGTGATATGTAGGATGCATAGAAGATGAAAAGAGGGGCCCTCCAGGGCTATGCTCTGTCCATGTGGCTCTCTGCACTCCATTTCTACAACATGTGGGCCTCGATACATGATCTCCTTAGTTACCCCTAGGCTAGGGGGTAACAGGCTACTGATAGGAATCATTCTCAAATTCAAAAAGAGAATTGTTTTAAACAAAGACTAGTTCAAAATGTTGATTCTTTTGTTGTATTTCATCTTGTTAGAGTTGTGATTCAAGCTAGATAAATTCAATTTTGTCCTACGAATCTTGTAAACAAGTTAAAACATCAATGACAGTTATTTTATCAATTGTGACCGTATTGTCGACAATAGAGAGTATTAGAGTATTCAGTAATTCTAATAATTCTTCAATTCGAACCATTTAAAGACTTAGACCTTAAAGGAATTATTGCAACTCGACAATTTAACAATCAAACTCAACAAATAGAGGGTGTCGGATTCTACAAAAAATGCACCCTTTTACAATTTAATTTCAAAAAAATACAAACAAACTTACAAAAGGACTATTTGTAAGTTACTTTGATTCTGAAGTTGAAATGGTCTTGAAGATTAGGTGTGCGCGTCTATGCTTGAGTCTATCAATCTCTATGATCTTTATCACCAAAAGTGTAGTTTGATTAGAAAAATTTAATGACCATGGCAAGGAACTAGGTTCGAGCTTGATAAACACACCACCCCCTCTCCCTTGCAAATCACAATTTTATCAAAAATGAGTTGTATTGGCCCCAAATCTTTCATTGAAGTATGAAATGGCCAAACATTTCTGGACTTGATTGTGAAGCTAATAGAGTATCTGAACAACAAATACGATCCCAAAGTTCTATTGGTGCTAATGAACTCATTCAACACGCATGATGATAAAATTAATATTGTAGAAAGTAGTCTGGCTCAAATATCGACATCCACATATTGTTTCTCTTCCTCACAATGATGATATCGAGCACCAAACCCAATAAGCAAATCAAGCCTGCAGCTGGTAGTGGCGAGAAAAGGATTTCGTGAGAGGTGGGAGATGGAAACCCTTAGGCATGCACAGAGATGAGAGCGCAGATGACAGACTAATGCAGAAGAATATCTAGATACATTATTGCAGGTGGGAGATAGACTTGTAGGTAGACAGAGAGAAGTTTCTTTCTATACAGGGAAATGAAACGCTCATGGAATAAACGAGATAGGCGTTTCTGCATGAGGAGGAAGACTGGTGTAGTTAAACTAGGACGCTATGGACAACTACTATAGTTTAATTCAAGCTTTAAGAATTATAGGCGTTTTCTAACTGTTTTATGTTTTGGCCTTTTTTGTTGGAATCCGGCGATATAAATCTACTTTGTGTTGTTTAAATTGCATTTCTAAATGTAGAAATGGATTCAGCATGATGAAAAATCCTTCGGACACTCGGATTATACATAATTAACCACTCCAATCTACAGAGACAATAATTTATCGTCAGAGTTCACTCAAAATTAAACAGAAAATATCCCCCGAAAAGGGTCAAAATGTAGAACAGTTAGACTATAGCAGAATTATAACCTGGCTCTGTTACCATTGTTGGAATATACTCGAATGGAGATCAACATGATATGCATTTTATTAATCTGATACACGTATAAATAGATGGTGAAAGATTTTTGGATTTATCTTCCAAGAGGTCTCTTGGACTCTCTCTTGCACTCTCAATTACTATTCACTTGCAACTTTTCATATTCCTTATCAAATAAATAGTACAAAATACCATAACCTTGTCACATTAAGTTTCCAACAATTATAAATTATGAATCTCCACCAAAAATCATTCTAATGTGTTTATCAAGGTCGACAACTTAGTCACAGACCCAATTATCCTTTAAATACATTAAGCAAACTTCATTACAACCTTTTAGACTTTGATTAAAAAGTTGGGTAGAGATCAATGTCTTAAGTAGACTCAATACCAATGCTCTAAGTGGGATTCACTATCCCTTTACCCTCCACTCCTTTCCCACTTATCTTTCAAGGATATCAGCCAAGTATCTCTCAAGGCATCCTTAAATTTCTATTTCACATTATAAAAGGAGCCCGGCAACCTAAATACCTTGATCATCGAAGGTCTATGTTGGGCCCACCACCCTTTAGCCCTATTGCACTTTCCATTCAAATTTACCTTCGATGTTGGCCCCACCGCCCTTTAGTCCTATTGCACTTTCCATTCAAATGTTTGTGATGGATACCTTTCAAAAACCTTGAAGAGGTTCTTGGCGAGGCTCGAATCCTTAAAACAGAGGTGCACGAGTCCCTGACCATTTAAATCGATCGACATTTTGATGGTTAATTTCAAAGGTTAAAATCACTGAAGTTGAAAGTCACAAGAGGCATTGATGTAAGTGTTGTCATCCCCAGTTCCGAGGGATAACTAAGGAGATGGTGTCTTGAGGATCTCAGGTTGCAGACATGGAGTTCCGAGAGACAGCTTGATTAGCAGTGTCTGCTTGCACAGATAGAGGCATGTTTCACCACCACGAATCTCAGGTTCATCACGAGGGTATCCACCACATTAGCTTGCTTCTAGAAGACATTGGGTCTTGCTCCATGAAGTACAAGCCAGGTATTATGGTGAGTGTCATTTCAATATTTGAAGCATTTGAGTTTGTTGCATTTTAGACTGCTTTTGATTATGTAATGTTTTCTTGGAAACTATGCTCTTTGCCTTATTTCATCTTGGTGGTTGACATTGCACCCTAGTAAGTGGTCACCCTTAGGAATAAGTTTGCTACTAGAGGTCCTCTTGATGATTCATTGTGCCATTCCCAACCATACTTGTCACTTTCCACACTTCATCCCCTCATCTCCTTATCTTTTGGGATTTTCGGGTGTACTGACCCAAGAAGGGATTGTCCCTCATTTCATGGGAAGAAGGGGTTGAAGGCCCAAAGGCTTGTAGATGGAAAAATATAAAATTCAATCATAAACCTTCTAGATGCTCACCCAGGGATTCTGAGGACAATGAAATGTCTCTCATAAGAAACTGATGGGACCTGTGAAAAATAACTAATACAAAATGTCAACCAAGGTGGAGCATGTGTGGGCATTGTTTTTCATTCTTAGGTAGAATCCCCACACATGACTTCAACTTGGGGAAGCATGATGTGACCAAGGTAGAGTCAAGGTGGACATTGTTTTTCATGCTTAGGGAGAAGCCCCACCTTGGCTTCAACTTGGAAACATCTTAAAAAGACAAAAGGAAATAAATGGGCTTGGAAAAAGTTTGCATTGAAAACAAAGGTGCAACACACCCTCTACAAAGGCACCCATAAATGAGATACTACGATCCCTTGTATGTCATGAACCCCATGCCCAAAAGTATTTTCCCCATCCATGTCACTATGTACACATGTCTTACGGAGGGGCCCACTTGGGAAACACTCCTAAACTTGAGGTACGATTCACCCAATAGGTCATTTTGTCAACACCCTCATACCTAAAACTTGGAAAATTGAATAGGGTCTTTGAGCACTTGTTTATTTTGATAAGGTGGTTTGGATGTACATGCTTAGATGGTGTTTTTATTGATTTGATTTAATTATCATGATGCATTTGATTTGAGATCCTTGGAGGGTGCATTCATTGTCTTTATGGGACCTAGTTGGTGGATAGATTTGGAAGAACAAGACTAGCTTGGGATTCCTTGGGGATTGAAGCCCACAGGTTGGATACCATGGCCCACACACCGGATGACGATGCTAGCCTTTGGAGGTCTCAGGAGAAACCTCAGGGGACCTAACCCAGCCCTTTGCTAGCCCAATGGTTTGCTCTTGAGGCTAAAACGTCACTTTTTAGGAGGTTGACGTCTCCCTAGGGATACGGTTGTGGTGGTGTTGCTTGAAACTTGGCACATTTTGATGGGAGAAGGCTTGGCTTGGAGGAGGAAGACTTGGCGCATGAGAGGGAGGCCCTAGAAGGCCTAATGACTTCCACTTTCCACTCTAACGACTTGCAAAAAGTGTCAAAAAGTCACCCTAGAAGAGGGATGACATCACATTAGGGTTTCTATTGTGCATTTTTTATTTTAAATTTAAATTTAAATTGTAAAGGGGCAAAGTAAAGGTTGTTGGCCCCTTACTTTGTGGTTTACCCTAAAATTAAGTGGACAAACTCTTTTTAGAGGATTAATATAAATAGAGATCAAACTCTTGTCATTTTAACATAACATTTTCACTTGGAGAATCATCCATGGCTGAAATTTGCGCCCTCTTTGGGAAATTCTCTTGGTTATACTCTCTTGTGATGGTTTGTCTTATGCTATTGGATGGATAAGTGATACACTATCTCTCTTGGAGTATATTTCTTTCTTTTATGGTGGATATTGCTTGGTTAAAGGAGTTTCTCTTGTTTACACTTGGACTAGGTAAGGAATCTATTTTGTTGCTTCTTTTCTTGGTTACAAGTCTAATTTGCTAAGCTTCTTGGGGAATATAAGTGCATATAACCCCACTAAGGCCATCATTTTGTCTTGAAATAATTTGTTGCATAGAGGAATACTAGGAGGAGTAAAAGGTTTTACACCTTCCTAGGGTTTTCCTAGTTAGTTCAACTTGCCCTGGGGAGTAAAAAGGCTTAATCCCCCAAGGAAGTAGCTCAATTAACTCATCAATTTTAAAGAATCCATAACCCAATAGATAAAGGCACTAGTTCCTTGTACTGGAGAAATAAAATCATTGCATTGGGATACGCTAAAATATGAGATATTGGAATTGTCTGAGTTGGAAACTTTTCCTTGTGCTCAAGGCTAGTTTGGCCCACTAGGGCTTCTCACTTCTCTAAGTAGATGTTATCCCCGGTTCCTAGGGATAGCTAAGGATATGATGTCTTGAGGCCCTCAGGTTGCAGACATGGAGTACCGAGAGAAAGCTTGACCAACAATGTCTACTTACACAGATAGAGGCTCGCTTCACCACCACATATCTCAGGTTCATCACGAGGGTATCCACCACATCAACTTGCTTCCAGAAGACATTAGGTCTTGCTTCATGAGGCACAAGTTAGGTATTATGGTGAGTGTCATTTCAATATTTGAGGCATTTGAGTTTGTTTCATTTTACACTGCTTTTGATGGTGTAACGTTTTCTTAGAAACTATGCTCTTTTCCTTGTTTCGCCTTAGTGGTTGATATTGCGCCCTAGTAAGTGGTCACCCTTAGGAATAGGTTTTCTACTAGGGGTCCTCTTGACAATTCATTGTACCATTCATGACCATACTTGTCACTTTCCACACGTCATCCCCTCATCTTCTTATCTTTTGGGATTTTAGGGTGTACTGACCCAAGAAGGGATTATCCCTCATCTCATGGGAAGAAGGGGTTGAAGTCCCAGAGGCTTGTAGCTAGAAAAAGATAAAATCCAATCATAAACTTTCTATATTCTCGCCCAGGGATCTTGAGGACAATGAAATGTCTCTCATAAGAAACTAATGGGACCCGTAAAAAATAACTAATACAAAATGTCAACCAAGGTGGAGCATGTGTGAGCATTGTTTTTCATGCTTAGGTAGAAGCCCCACACATGACTTCAACTTGGGGAAGCATGATGTGACCAAGGTAGAGTCAAGGTGGCCATTGTTTTTCATGCTTAGGTAGAAGCCCCACCTTGGCTTCCACTTGGAAACATCTTTAAAAGACAAAAGGAAATAAATGGGCTTGGAAAAAGATTGCACTCAAAATGAAGGTACAACACGCCCTCTACAAAGAAACCCATAAATGAGATACTATGATCCCTTGTAGGTCATGAACCCCATGCCCAAAAGTCTTGCCCCCATCCATGTCACTTTTTCCACATGTATTAGGGAGGGGCCCACTTGGGAAGCACTCCTAAACTTGAGGTATGATTCACCCAATAGGTCGCTTTGTCAACCCTCCCATACCTAAAACTTGGAAAATTGCATAGGGCCGTTGAGCACTTGTTTATTTTGATAAGGTGGTTTGGATGTACATGATTAGATGGCTCTTTTATTGATTTGATTTACTTATCATGGTGCATTTGACTTGAGATCCTTGGAGGGTGCATTCATTGTCTTTGTTGGACCTAGTTGGTGGACATATTTGGAAGAACAAGCCTAGCTTGGGCTTCCTTGGGGATTGAAATAGATTGGATACCATGACCCATACACCAGACAACGATTTTATCCTTCGGAGGCATGAGGACACACCTCGAAGGACCTAACCCAACCCTTTTTTATCCCAACAATTTGATCTTGAGGCTAAAACGTCAATTTTGAGGAGGTTGACGTCACCCTAGGGCTAGGGTTGTGGTGGTGGTGGTGTTGTTGCTTGACAATCGGCAGAAGGCTTGGCTTGGAGGAGGAAGACCTGGCACATAAGAGGGAGGCCCTAGAAGGCCCAACGACTTCCACCATCCACTCCAACGGCTTGCAAAAAGTGTCAAAAAGTCACCCTAGAAGAGGGATGACATCACATTAGGGTTTCTATTGTGCATTTTTTAATTTTAAATTTAAATTTAACTTGTAAAGGGGAAAAGAAAGGGTTTTTGGCCCCTTACTTTGTGGTTTACCCTAGAATTAAGTGGACAAACTCTTTTTATAGGATTAGCATAAATAGAGATCAAACTCTTATCATTTTAACATAACATTTTCACTTGGAGAATCATCCTTGGCTGAAATTTGCGCCCTCTTTGGGAAATTCTCTTTATCTCTCTTAGTTATAATCTCTTGTGATGGTTTCTCTTATGCTATTGGATGGACAAGTGATGTGATATCTCTCTTGGATTATATTTCTTTCTTTTATGGTGGATATTGCTTGGTTAAAGGAGTTTATCTTGTTTATGCTTGGACTAGGTAAGGAATCTATCTTTTTGCTTCTTTTCTTGGTTACAAGTCTAATTTGATAAGATTCTTGGGGAATATAAGTGCATATAACCGCACTAAGGCCATCATTTTTTCTTGAAATAATATGTTGGAATACTAGGAGTAAAAGGGTTTACACCCTCATATGTTTTTCCTAGTTAGTTCAACTTGCCTTGGGGAGTAGAAAGGATTACACCCCCAAGGAAGTAGCTCAACTAACTCATTAATTTTAAAGACTCCATAACCCAATAGCTAAAGGCACTAGTCTCTTGCATTGGAGAAATAAAATCATAGCATTGGGATACGCTCAAATATGAGATATTGGAATTGTCTAAATTAGAATCTTTTATGCATGCTTAAGGCTAGCCAAGGCAACTAGGGTGTCTTGGTTCTCTAAGTAATTATTGTTGTTGTAATAAATTTAATCTGCAACCATTAGGGCTACAGCAAAACACTTCCTACTTTTTAATTTTGCTCATGTTCTAACCGTCCAATTTTGCTAGAAAGTTTCCAAGTGAGTCTACTGGTTATTGTGCTTCTTTTGGGTGGTTTTCTTGCTAGTTTTGGTGGCTGGAATTTTCTGTAGAAACCCTTTTTTTCTACAGCCATTTGTCTATTATAAATATACTCTAAAAACGTCTTATAACAGCCCTCTAGTACCACTAAAGTTTGTTCTAAAGTGTTGGGAATGTATCTACATTTTTTGTGCTTCATTTCTCAACCAATATTTGATGCTTTAAGTGGTTAAATCTGCAGTGGTCAGTTGTTTCCCTTGCTAATATATATTCTTGTTTACTACTGCAATTAGGGACAGCAAGCTTAAATTTCTTGTCCACTTAACTTTGAGCTTGTATACATGTTCTTTCTTGTGTCTCGGGCAGGTACAAACATCTTCAGTGGGTACTCAAGCATTTGACAACCATAAACCATCTTCGAGACTCGTTGTCAAGCCATTTATCACTTAGTATCTTGATCTATAGGGGATTCACTTCCATACTCTCAGTTTCCACTTCATTTCCCCCTAGGGTCACCCGGGACTCCCCCTTGTGTTGGATTCTTCCTTCACAAAAGCAAGGGAGGATTTATCTGAGGTGACAATGGATAAGCTCTCCCATCGTTATCACCATCGAGTGGATTGGGTTGGGCTTTTCCCAACCTACATTTTGCGTGATAAAAAGTCCACTTATAAAGATTGGTAGTTTGAAGGTGAAAAGAGAACACATCTCTACTATCATTAGAACATTCACCAATTTCATAGATCGGAATCATCTTCGCCAAGGTTTTCTCACATGTTGATATTTGAGTGGACCGTGGATTCTCTAAAGACTGATAATTTCACCTACGAAATTAGTGCTTACATTTAAAATGATCGAAGTTGTTTTCCTCTTATACCTCAGGTGGTCACTAGACAATATCGGCTATGTTGTTTTGTTTTCAACCATTATCCAAAGCTAGACAATATCGGCTATGTTATTTTGTTTTCAACCATTATCCAAAGCTAGTAGTTTCAAATTTGCATAAGCTCGAGTCTTTTTGTTGTATCAATCCTTAAAATATTGAATTGGGTTATCATTCTCACGCACACTATGAATGAAGCTATAAGAAGAATCAAATGATATCAGATGGTATTGAGACATAATTTTAGATGTCTTCTTACAAGTTGGATATAAAATGTTCAAGAACTCTATTTCTCAAAATGGTCTAGAATTGCAATGATGAATTTCCTTTACTTCATGTTTACTCCAAAGCCTTTGGAAAGAAAATATCCCCAACACTATGCAAATATTTGTGGCAAATTTTTAGCTCCCTTATATGAACTTATATTTGACATAAAATGTTGGTGATTCTTAAACAAGGATTTGAAACGTTTGGAGACAACGAGAGACAAGTATATAGACATAGATACCAACTATATCAAGAGTTATGGCACCACCAAGTATCCTCACACTTTGCTAAAGCACATACTTGACAAACTAGTATTGAGAGAGATCACATATCAAACCATTAGGTTGGGTTTAATATTGCAGTGGTTAGAAAGCAAAAAAAAAAAAGTTGTCTAGTGTACCTCATCTTTATAGAATTATATGTCTTGCCTAATGTTGATTGTACTGGAACTAGAGAAAATAAAAATGTATAAGCTCATAGATTAATGCTTCAATATACAAGAAACACACTAAGTGGTTAAAAAGCATAAAAGTGCAATTACTATAGGATTGTTTACTACAATGAAGCGTATCTTGACAAAAAGAATAAAAAAAGAGTCCTAAGTTATGAGCATGCTCTTAAGAACAAGAAAGATGTAGAAGTGAAGCAAGCATTGAAAGGATCCTCAAACACTACCCACCCCAACAAAGGTCATAGATATTAAGAAGATGATGCAAACGTGTCATCTAACCAGGATGAAGACTTCTAGGTCCAAGACAAAGATGAAATTAATCACCATGAACAAATAGTAACCGACCTTTCAAAATGAGGGGAGAAACAATCATACATTCTAAAAACATCCACTCTGCAAACCAAGGACCCTCCATAACCAAGACCTAATACCAAGGAAATTCTCCTACCAAACATTGCCATGGGATAAGGGAAAATAGAAGAATTCTACACCCTCGATCAAGATAATCCTAGATTTCAAGTGTGTTTTGAAGGTATACATCCTTTTTAAGGTGATGAAGAAGTAGCTAATCAAGAGCTTTTCACCTTTGACAAAAAGAAGCAAGTGGTCAGTAATTCAAACAAGAAGAAGAACATCAACACCAATCATTATTGGGACCAGGAAGATCATGATGTTTGATGTGGGAAGAATAGGCATAGGGGTAACTACCACCTGAATTGCAGAAACTGCCCAAGCAAATGAGTCTCAAGTCCTTCAAACGATTAGAGAAATACAAGTAAATAAAAAAATAATTTTGTCAACTAAGAAATCAAGTGGAATACTACAAATAAGCTCAGTATGATATGAGTGATTTCATTGAATATTTCCTAGAAATCCACAAAGAAAATTTTCTAATACATGTGGACTTATTTAAAGTCGTATTAGGAATAGAGGAGGTCTTCAATGACACAACACTAGTAAATTGACTTGAGGAATGGCTCAACCATTCAAAAAGGTGGAAAAAATGTATGGATACTCTATTTTTTTGGTAACAAGAATTTACGATAGCCCCACCCAACATGCCTTAACTACAAGCTAAGAGAATTGGTCAAAATGAACACTAGCATCAACTACTACAAAGGCAATGCCAAGACAACAATAGAAAACATTGGGGAGTTGCTTCAAGGCTCTGCTAGATACTTTGATAATGCACTAGAGGTGGATGAAGAATGAAATATTCCCCTCTTTAAAGAGGAAAACACATTTGTATTATATGTTGCTTCGATGTGTCTTAGAACTATGCCAATATGTATCTTTCAGTCATATAATATTATTAATAATATTGGTTGGTTGTAGTTTGTTAGAGATATATTTGTAAGTGTAGCTTTCTAGTTAGAATAATATTATTAGGTTATATGTGTAGTGTGTTTATTTGTTAATTTATTAGAGTGGTGTTTTCTGTGGTTAATTTTGGATTATAAATATAATTATTATATCTTTTTATGTGATTATTATTATTGTTTTTATGTGATGAAGTGGTTTATATTTTGATTTATTTTATATGTATATTATTTTTAGAATAAATATAGGAATTATTTTAGTTTAATTTATTTTCTTTATTAAATAATAAATATTAATAAATTAATTGAAGTGTAATTTTTTTATTATTTATTTGTTTATATTTTGAAGATGAATTTAGATATGGTTCAAAATGTTGGTATAATAAATTTTCAAGTACTTATTTCTAAAATATGGTAATAAACATATTTCAATAAGAAATTATTTTTCCAATACAAAAGTTATATTTATTGAAGTTTGTATTCTCAATTTACTAGGATTGCTTCCATTGTCTCTCTTTAAGGATTATTTTATGAATGATTCTCGGCCTATTATAGTGGATCCTTCTCTACTACATTTTGATGTACTTTCTATAGAGACTTCCTCTACGTTGTTACTAGACTTAATGGATTCTCCTTACTAGGCACATATGGCAATGCATTTTTCCTACTGAACCTTACATATTCCAGGTCGTGATGGTCTCATTATTGACCTCTCCCACATTTGGAGACAATATTTATATTCCAGGAGTTGATGGTTTTCCAGTGGATGCTTCACTTTATTATGATACAAGGCTTGCCTCTTAGTTATTGGAGTTGATTCATAGTGACATTTTTTAGGCCTATGACAACCTTTTTCATTATGGAACTAAGTACTTTCTCACCATATTTGAAGAAAACTTTATTCACAAGTCCATGGGTTTTGTCCAACTATTTTTTATAGATGATTCTCAAGATATTTCAGTAAATCTCTTCCTTACACATTGTGATGGTAATATGTTTTGGATGTACTACACTTAGTAGCTTCACAATCAAATATAGTGTATGTCACCCTTTGTACAATCAAATATAGTGTGTGTCACCCTTTGTACCTTCATTCAATCATCATGCTTTAGTGGATCCTTATTTTATACTTATGCCAATGACCACTTTCACCAGGTTGTGGAATCATGTTGGTGTTGGAGATATGGCATTCAACGAGGGGTTATATCTTCACTAGATGGCCTCAATTAAGCATTAAGGGGGAATTTGTGATGTAATTCCTTCTTTCAAAAACCTCCACTTAGATTGAGGGGTGGCATTGTGAATAGGGCCAACCCTATTTTGAGTTGGATATCCACAAATCCACTCACATTTGTATCTTGGCTATGACCAACCTATTTGATCTAGGTATTCATAAATCCACCTGTAATTGTATTAGAGCTGGCTATTTATAAATCTACTCATTTTTGTTTTGGTCGCAATCAACCCTATATTGAGTTGGGTTTCTATAAACCCACTCGAATATGTATTCATCATTTCTCTTTGTGGCCTCATGTTCATCTTAAGGGGTGTTGTTGAGAATGGTATAATCTTCACATATGGGAATTGTGATCTCGTGTTGTTTCGTTGATGCATTTTTTTAGGCATTAATTATGGCTAAGGCTCCCATTTATTGTAATACTAGGTTATGGTTAAGGTTGACCTAGTCAACTTTGGTATGTAGGCTCAATAACCCTTTTGGGGAGTTCTCCCTACTTATGTGGGTCCATAGCCCCTCTTGATAGGACAACCTACTTGAGTTGTGTATAAATACACAACCCAATGCTCATTTGTGATATCATCTCATGTGAATACATGATATTGTGATCATTCTTTCACGTACAAGCATCATTCTTTTATACAAGTGATTAAGCCTACGAGCACTATATCATTCTAATTCTCTTGTTCTATGGCTATGTTTTTCTATCTCTAGCACATCTTTAGGGAAGCTCTAGCACACTTGTTAAGTGTTTCTTTCTCCTTTACTTTTGCAAGTTTTTGGGTTGGTTGTTTGTTTCCATCCAATCCCCCCATTCTCTTGTGATATCAGCAAATATCGGGTATCCCCATGAACACTCCCTCATAGTTGTCCTAATGATATCAACCATATGTGGTAACATTTAATAAAGGTTGTAAGCTATCTATGAAGGATATGTTTAAATCATTTTGGTTTGAAGGGTGACTAGAATTTAAATGTGGGTTTAACCTATGTTACTCCAATTGTGGAAATGGCCAATGATCAACAAATTTTTGACACCCCATGTGTGTGATCAAATGTCTATGACAAATAAAAAGGGGAAAATCTAAAGAAAATAAAAAGTATTTAAGGTTTTGGGTTTAAGGTTTAGGTTTAAGTTTTAAGAAATGTGGTTTTAGGTTTAGATTTGCATTTTGAACTTATATTTTGCAAATTGGGTTTGATATTTGTGTTTTACAAGTTAAAATATAGAATTTAAGATCAGTTTTTTCTTTAAAATTTTGGATCTAGTTTTCAATGTTTCAAAACTTTAAAATGTAAAAAAATAATAATAAATTAAAAAAAATGTTGAAACTATATAAACTCATACTAAAAGAAAAAAAAATCAAAAAAATAAATAAAAATTACTTACAATATCCTTCTCCTAAATATAAATAAAACACTAAAACTATAAAAACTCATAGTAAAAGAAAAATGAAAAAAAACAAATAAAAATTACTTACAATATCCTTCTCCTAAATACTTTTTCCACTCATTCCACACTAGAATTCTTTTCCACTCTCTACAACATCTAATATGTATATATGTATATATGTATATGTATATGTATGTATGTATGAATGTATGTATGTATAGATATAGCATCGATAGTTAGTTCAAGCGATCATGAACTAGACATGAAATATCTCTCCCAAATTGGGGAGGTCACAAATTTGACTCTTTTAATCATATTGAGTGGGTGCTTACCTACTAAGGTACTTATTAACCTTTTTAATGTGCTTCACTCATAAGGAAAGGAGAGTTGGGAGTAACATGCAAGCGTACTAGTCACTTTTGAGATTCCAAATGGAACCATACATCTATGGCTAGAGCAACTTAGGCTACAATAGATATAAAGGTTATATGTGTGTGTGCACATCTATGTACATATACATATAATTCTAATTTGTTTGTATATTTCTTTCTAATACCAAGATAACTTATACAAATTCATCATGGGTTTGGAATTGCACCAATTGAAGGCATTATGGCCTCCTAACAACCCAACAAGTTAGAGTGATATATAGCATGACAAGCACTTTAGTACGTACAAGTTGGTAGTAGGAGTATTTTATTCATAGGTAATCTTAGGTCTATGAAAAGAGTCACGTGTCATTATATAAATATGATAATAATAATTTAAATTAAGGTGATAACCAAGCTAGACATAAAATTAACATATGAGACCCCTTTGTTTGTGGGACAAGGGACCCCTTCCACTTACCTATTGTTATATAACTATTTAAGTAATGGTTAGGAATCTAATATTTGATAAACAACCTTTCAAATCTGCAATTGTGAAATTGGTCAATATATCAAATGTTCCATTTCTTCATGTCTCAAGTGAAAGATGGTTGGAAATTGTAACAAAACTCTAGCTAAAATATTGAATCAAAAGGGAGTATTGAACTACATATACTTTGATATAATACCCATTTGGGTAAGTGATTGGCTTCTTTGCAAAAGATTCAAAGGAAATTTAAAACTTGAACCTCTAAAGCATTGAACTTGGAAGGAAGACTAATAATGCTTAATCCTACTTTACATCTTATTTATTTGTGTTGAATTTTTATGATCCAAAAGAAGAACTTAAAATACCAGTACATATTTTCTTATGGTTATCTATGTTCATGAAAGAGAGGCTAACAAAAGCATTTTAAAAATGCAACCTTTATAATAATTTATTCCCCCAAGAAAAAAGGGGGTTTGGGAGTTAAGGGCCCCATGTAGTTCCCATTAATAAAAATACAAAAAGAATTTGGAAAATTTTGACCCCTTGAAATTAGTTCTGGAAGGAAGTTATTATGGTAAAATATTCCACAAGTGACACCATTCAACATTTTTTCTCAAATCCATGCCCAACAAAAGTAAGTACAAAAATATTAAAGTTGGTGATACAGACTTGGCACTTGATTGTTTCTAACCTCTTTGTGAACCTCGAAGGAGAGGGCTTGATTTATAAGATATCAATTGGTAAGGCCTTTATATCTTCTATTGTTAGACAATTTATTTGGACTAAGATCATTTTTGGATAACTCTAAAAAACTATGGTTTTCAAGATGATAAATATTTCTACAACTTGAGCAATCAAATTGGTTTAACATGTCCATCTTCTATGGGTTGATGGAAGAAAATTTCCTAGATGACACTATTTCATCAAGAAGCAAGTATGCTTGAACAAGATATATGGAAGGCATCATTCCAAAAGAAAGAATTGATTTTGGCCACAAGCAAGGAGTATGATGGAAGGATAGGTTAACCAAACTCCCTACCAACAATCTCAACTTGGTAAAGAACAATTTGATTCAATTCACACAACCAAGGTTTCAATTTTAGCTAAATGAATTTAATATGTTGACGTGGAGACTAATCCATAAAGCCATGGTTACAATATATAGTGTTCAGATATGGAAGCAATATGATCCAACCCTTTACTTAGATTGTGGTTTGTTGGAGGATGAGTTTGAGCATGTTTTTGGAGAAACTAATGGTCCAACTAAGTTTGGTGTTAGATTTTGGATTGTTTTGATCTTTACTTAGTTGTGAACATAAGTGAATTGAGATAGTGTTTAGGGGATTTTTTATGTGATCAAGTTTGAGAAATCTCAAAATCCTAGTTCAAGAATGGGTAATGGGTAGGTGAGGAATTTATTCTTGTTAGTGGTAAAGGTTCTTGTAAATATCTTTGGATAGGTAGAAATACAACATGAAATGAGCGAAGAGACCTATTGTGAATTGGACTATGAGGAAAATCCAAGAAAATGTAGCTCATTCTATTCTACACAAGGCAAGTAAGGAATTCTATGTAAAAAGCATAGGACATAATTTTTCAAGAAAATATCTATCAATTCTTGGGAGTCTATTGAATGGAAGAAGATAAAACTATTAATAAGAATGACCCCCTTTCTAAGACACTCAAAGGCCATGTGTATTATCTTGAGGACAGGTGGTTCAATTTTGATAAATCTAGGTTTAGGCCATCATGTGCGCATTAAGATGATTCATTAATAAGCATGTCTCCTTAAGTTGAATAGATAGCACTAAGAGGCAAGAGTGTCTTTGCACCTTTGCATTTATTTTTCTTAAGATTACTCTATCCTACTACATGAGACAAAGAAGAGCTTCTTTCCTCAACACATGCCAAATCTTTACTTAAGAGGAGCCATTAATTCAAGCTGATCGTGATATAGCAAGATGACCTTGTACGAGTTAATTTACTAAAATCTAGATTTTAATCTAGTCACAACTCTACTCTCAATAAAGTGGCATGGAGAACTGCTTCACTTCCAACCATGTTGATATGTTAGACTAAAAGATGAATGGAGGAAGCTTTTTGAAAGACTATGAGAAAAATAATGTAGAAGTTGAGTTATCGTAAGCAACGGAAGTGAATTGTTTTGAATTTCTAGAGAAAACATAGCATGAAGGCATCATCTTCATCTATTAAACTTTGTAAAGATCCCAAATACACAAAACATGGCTCTTTATTCATAACCTTTAGGTTCTTCAATCCATTATGCTTATGTCTTAGAATACTCAATTCCAACTAAGAAGATGAATTGACGCAAATGTTGGTATTTTCAATACCCTTGCTTCAATCTATGTAGGGATTTCTTGTTGCTTCTGTTCTTTTCTCTCCATTGGTAAACTTGCTCTGAGGTGTCCTTTGAGCAGGATTTCTCGATGGCACTTACATCCTCTAAAATGTATTTTCTAGAAGTCTATTTGACAAAATGCTAATATCACTCAAGTTGTACTTTGAAATATTATGTTTTGGCCAAAAGATTTTTGCATAGCATATTTCTTACTTTAATGAAATCATGATAGAATTTTCATTAGAATATCTTATTAAACTTCAACATTGTGATTAATGCAAAACTATATGGTTGTCTTTGGCTTAGTTGCTCTAGAAAGTTCTTTGTAATAAAATGAAGATCCATTCAAACAATACCTATGGACCGAGTTTTCAAAAATCCATGAATCATCTAGAAGTACTTGATCTCTTGTTGATACTTGTTGGAAACTAGTGCACCGGCACCCTGAAGCAAACAAAAATTCAATTTTAAATAAATGAATGGAATATATGTTAAATCCAAAATAATATAAGTTATCATGAAATTAATGGGTTAAAAATGGAAAATTAAATACTAAAATACGAAATTCAAATAATTGATCACGACAACTAGATCAAATCCTACATCTTGATATTCAAGTTGCTTCTTGTGAGTTTTTATGGATCATAACAAATATCAACAATAATATATAATACTTTGTAGCTGCATACATGGTTGAAGACCTTTAAATCAAATAATTCAATGACATTTCTCAAATATGTTTAAGTTAAAAAATATAGAAGGTTTAATATCTAGCATGTTTTACATCTACATAGAATTTTCAATAAGAAGTTTGCGTAAAACTTAGCCAAACGGTTGAGAAACTTTATGGCTATGTAACGCGTCCATGAAAAACATGCTATCATTTATAACCAGCTAATAGCCATTGTGTTAAATTTCAAGCTCATGGCCACCACCATATTTGGGAACCTATTAGAACTATCCTACAAAAGTGGTAGTGAAGGGATAAAATACGACATCTACAATGTCATTGATTTGAGATAAAATTGAATACATAGCTTTTAAGTCATATTAATACTCAATCTTGTGTGGATTGAACCACTTTTTTTTTGTAGCTTGTTATACTAGTTAAAAAAAAATCAATCTCATAGGAAGTAACTCTAAAGAGTTCCATCATCCTTATTCTATACTCAATTATACATTATTTCCCTAATATCTAGTATCATTTTTCAATTTATAGTATCATTAAGTCCGCTCTTCGTCATGTACATTCCAAAATAGTACTTCTTTTAGTCTTGTACCTTCCATCGTGTTTCTCTAACTCAAAATTGCATATCAAAATATCAAATCTACGATTCTATGCACCTCATAATACACTTTTGTGTCTCTTCTTTCCACGACTTCACTTTTTCTTTTAATTGGATTCTTGTTTTCTATCCCATGTCTTTCGACAATTGAATTTTAAGGACTCCATGCATGGATAGAGATTGTTGATTCTCTCCCCTGGTGGATAAGAACACACATCCATCTACTTCACGGTTTTTATTTGCAATATGCCTTGCACCAATGCAATTTGAAACAGTGCCTCCCTTTCTTTCAGTGTCCTTTTGTGATGTCTTACATTAATTATTGCAAGCCTGCATTTTGAAGCTATGAATCCGTTTTTCCCCGGTTCGAACTTACAATTTTGCTTCTACCAACCCATTCTTTACCTTTCTAGGATCCTTTCTCAACCATCTCCCCTCTTATTATTGTTTTCTTCTTTCTTATTGAGCCATCCCTTTAATTTCTTGCACAAATTCAATAATGTCATTCTTTCCTCACCCCTTTCCTTCTCCAAATCTTGATTTATTTACTCTTGACTTACTTCACATTCTACTGCAATGAGGACTCCTTTGCCATAATGTCCTTGCATGGCATACTTGAGGGTATTTGCAAACATACATCGAGACATTTACGAACTGAGGCACATAACCAACAGGAACACAAGGTAAGAAAAAATATAATAGAATCACAAATACAGTGCAATGGCAAAGGTTGACTATATAATACAAATAATGTGTTCATAATCGATGGTCACAACCCGTCATGATCCCTCATAATATAATGTTATTTATTACTACTATTATTATTATTTTTACTATTAATGATTAACTGTAGGTATATAACATGTCTTCCTCTCTTGAGTTGCTTCGACTTTGAAGCATAACTTGACCCATGGTTTCCTTGACCTAGCGAAATACCATATTGACTAAGGAACACGTGATGGAAACTTAGTTGAAGTAGCCATAACTCAAAATCTGAGTTCCTCTTGCAAGCAATCTAGCATTGTACATTCAACATTGATAAGGATGATATATTCTTAAAGTTGTTGTTCTCTTCCATGAAATCATTCATTTGAAGTTGTCTATAACTGAACACAACAGGATGTTGTAATTTACTGACAATTGGTCTCCAAGCATTTTGTGTACTCAARRACATATCAAAGAATGCCAAGRAATTCATTATACAAAACCAGGATTAAAAGTACATTTATGATGCTATCTCTGGGTTGAAGCTTGGAGGGATTATGAAACAAAAACTCTACTGATTTTGGAACTTGTGCACAATAACAAGGTAAGATGAAGTAAGGCCTTCAATGGTTTCTTTATTGTTGGGAAAGGGGTCCAAATGTAAAAGTATGGGTTCTGAAATGCCTTGATTAAATTCTTTGGGTTTGAGGTTGCAAATTAGGTCTTAGCTTTTCCATTATCATTGGCTTCGCCGTTTTCATTTGATTTGTTTCTCCATCATCAGATGTTTCCCCAACTTCCTCTGTCTGCCTCTTCATGTCAGAGGCCTTTTGTGAATTTGTTGTCTTTAAAGGCAGAATTATAATCATCTGATGGGAAATCAGTTCTTTCAAAAATATTGGTTTTTAATTCATTCTGTAGTTCTTCTGAGACTCCCTTCATATAGTTGCATTCTGTGTACATAAGTGCAAAATATCCTAGTGTGATGTGGAGCCCTATTATCACTACCAACATTTTTTTCTGGATGTTCCAATGCCCACAAAAATTGTTGATGCATCCCTGGATATGTTTTAGTATTTCACAAATCCCAAGGGTTAGCTCAATCAGTCAAACCATCTGGCCAAGGCATGTTGCCGAAGGGAAGGCCATAGGTCACAGGTTCAAATCCGGTCAAGTCCCTTTGGATTACCAGCCATTATTGTTGCTGGTGATTGAGCCACCTTCCATCCTCATATTCTAGGGAAGGGGGGGTCCTGCAAGGTTTTCCTTGGAAAATTAAATTTTAAGTATATCATTATTATAGTATTACAAATCCCCATCTTTGTCATGTTGTTATTTTTTCATCTCCTTCTCATTAAAACCCTTTGTTTCAAATTTTGAGTAACTTTAGCAGCATTTCCTATACCGTTAACCATACAAAAAGGTAAATAGTAGAAACACACAAACATATCAATAAGATAACAGAAATGAAGAATGGAGAATACCAACTGACACCTTACATTGATCAAACAATACAAAGTGAACATAACAGTAAGAGTTCAAATTCCAAAGCAAATGTGGTCACAACTACAGACATGACCATTCAGAAACATATTCCCTTGATTGTTAGCAGCAAGCCAGCCTCTGTATGGTCCACTGGTTTCTAGTTCAATTCTTCATTACGAAGAAATAGCGTGATCTTAGATTTAAATTCAGCTGGAAGTCGAACAGGTCGATAGATTTTATCAAGATAAACAGCTGTGGCCTTTGCTTCCAAGACAGGCTGCAGGAAACAAACTGTGCATTAGTACAGATGTCAATAATAGATTATGCTTAAACCCTTTTCTCAACAAAACAATTAAACAACCATTCTTCTGAGAAACTTCATGATATAAGTTCACTATTTCTCAAGTCATATCCATCATCTATTACAACTACTGACAAACACATAATCTAATGAACAAAATGTAACTGTGACTTTGAATGTATCTGCTTCTAAATTTTGGCCGAAAATGTATATGAAAGAATAGAAGACTTACCTCTCTATTAGGTAACTTATAGATGAAGTGCTCAAAAAACAGGCATACAGCAGATGAACCAGAGATCCTTGCAGTGACAACAAAACTATCACCACTCTGGCTGTGTACAGCAGCACCAATTTAAGCCATTCTTAGTTGTATTATACTGTGCTTGCTCTACATCAATGTTATCAGAACCAGAAACCGGACCGGACCGGTCGGCCCCAAAAATGCAAAACCGGACCGAAAAAAACCGGAAAAAAAACTGGTCAACCAAAAACTACATAAAATATTCAAATTTTGAAAAAAAACACATATATTCATGTGCATCAATATGAATTCAAACCATTTATACACAAATATGAAAAGATTATCATTTATATAGCAAGAGTGCATATAACCAAAATAGCACTGAGTGCAATACTACAGTTTCTGTTATAGTTTGATTGATTTTATAGTTAACTTCTAGATGGAAATCGCAGCTTAAGATCTTATCATGTTGCCTCTCTTCTACAAATTTGGTGCTCCATTTACTGTAAAGAGTGTCAGCATTAAGTTGGTTGCTTTGTGATATTTTGTCTTGTAGTCAATTTTTCTCTTAGTTGCTTATACATCTAGCTGATGCAAGAATTATTATTACTGTAACAATGTATTTATTTTGTTGTGTGGGCTATGAGTTAAGCCATGAGTGCATTATCAAGAAATCATTAGGAAGTCCTAGTTAATTGGCTGAACAGTTGTGTTCCACTACTGCCTTGTAGGTGGACCTACATGTGTGTAATGAGGTTCCCATCTTTAATGGAGTGGAGGCATATTATCGTATGCTATTCATACCTCCATCTCTATTGATCACATGCACATATCAGGGTAAATAGAGTGCATGTCAGAATAAAGCTTAATGATAATTTATGTGTTAGTGTGAATGATTGTGTTTGCTCTTCCCTTGTCTTATTTGAGTCATTTGAACGCATATTATTTCTTGTTTATCTGTCACATTGTTTTTTCCAAACTTATGACCTTGGGGGATTCACTCTCCACAAGGTGAATATTGGAAGTTGCTTGCAGTGTTCGAAGTCAGAACTAGAAATATAGAAAAGCATTTTAGAAAATCTTACAAGACATGGAAAATAAAGTTTACATGTGGGGGAAGTGCAGGTGCCAGGTACAGATCAAAAAATTGATAAATATAATATTAAGTGAAACTGATGGGGACAAACCACACTCCACGTGGACAGCTGAGAGAGACCCGGGAAGATAGAATCAGCCAGCTACTGCAAAATTGGTTTTGAAACTTGTTGCTCATTTTAAGACCATGTTTTGATCATTTCTTTTGCTTTTGAGGAGCTTTTGGAAGTTTCTAAATTTAAAACACAACTTCAAGTTTCTAAAAATCTACATAATGTACAAAAATTGGCAGAATTTGTTTTTTTCCCTAAAAAAATTTGAAATCCACCCCTTTAAGTGCGTCGTACGGGTGCTATACGGAACCGGTCAGTTTCGTGTTTTTGGCCAGTTTCGTACAGAACCGGCCAAAAACAGTTCCAGGTTGTCGGTTTGACCGTTTTTGCTCAAATGGTCGGTCCGGCTGGCTGGTTTTGCCGGACCGGGCCGGTTTTAATAACACTGCTCTACATGTCTACTAATTCATTTCTCAAAAAGATATTTCTAGCTGCAAAAAGAAACATTGGACTTTTGGTATTGAACTGAACAAGATTCTCAACTTGCTTCATAGCCACCATGATTAAAATCCTTTCCAACAAGTGATCAAGCTATGCCCATTATATTGCATCTTAAAAAACTTATTTGCCTCTTTATATTTTACAGTTGTTAAAAAATAGATAATTTCCAACAAGATTAACAATGACAGTAAAAAGTAGAATTTGAAAAAACCCTAGTGCTGAGCTTTGCCCTCCTCTTCCTCATTGCATCAGTGTCATGGCTCCGGCAGGGGCGAATCCCTTGCCCCCCTCCCCAGAGGCCATGGCCTT
>JASDQU011103673.1:13340-23483 GCA_032191745.1 Picea mariana
GTTCTTAACTAACTCATTATTTCATTATTGTTGAAATTGTCTCATGAAGTTAGTTAAGATGAGAACATTATTATTTTGTTTTCCATGAGGAGGATAATTATTTTATTGTTTCATCTAGGAGAGGAAATTGGATTTCAATAACTCACTTCTACTTTTATTAAGGAGTTTGTTGAGGAGGTTAGAAATGTAATATTTTATCGTATTCCTTAGAGAACTAATGGATCTAGGAAAATAATTACTTGTTTATTGTAAAAGGAGTTGAGCTCAAACCTTTATAAGGGTCTGCTCTCTCCATTTGATAGATGGTTGGATTTGAGGACTTTTCCCCTTGAGCTTAATTGAACATCTAGAAGGTAATGCAAGAGCAAAAGTTTTTTTTCTATCCTATGAGGTGTATGTGTTGGGCTTCACTTGTTAAAAGTTATTGATGGAATTACTTGCAGGAGGATATGCTTTGAAGGGCTAATTCATAGGTAAGATTGTACCTCTCTTCTTCAATTTGAGTTGTTGCGACTTACCTATTAGAAGTGTCTTGTTGGTGGTTGATTTCCCTTTCAATACCTTTGATGTTTATTTGATGGAAATGTCATTGTGATGGTCAAATCTCCTACTTTGAGTTGGCTGGAATTTACTTTTTTTTTTTCCATTTGATAAAGACACCCACAAGCTATCTTTAGAGGATTTCCTTAATTGGTTTCCCCAAGTGTAATTCACATTTCATATTGACAAGCTAAGGAAGATTGTAGATGTGTTCATTCAGCTCTTTCATGCCTTAATCATATGTAAAAACATCTCTCATAGTTTGATCCTTTGACTCCATGCCCAATGGATAGACACTAGACTTGATTTACCAATCATCTTTTCATTTTCCTATACTACAACACTTGTTTTTTTTAAAGCCAATCTTCATTTCACCTTGAGACCTTATTGCCTAAGCTTTAGCAATCCTACCTTAGGGAAACCCCTCTTGAGTTGGAGAAGAGCCAACCTAAAGTGTGAGGAGGTTTGGTGAGGTGACATTGGCCTCCCTCTTAGTTTCCCACAGGCTAGTATTAATCGTTCGGACCTTAATCTAAAGGTGCTAGTTTGTAAGGTAACATGATGACGACATTGAGTTGCGATTAGTCAACTTGGATCTCAATGAACTAGTGCTAGAGCTTGTCATTCTTGGTGATATTGATCCTCTTGAGGGGTCATCCTCCACACTAGCAGATGCATGACTTGGACTGGATATAGAGTAGGAGTAGGAGGATCAAGAGAGCAATGGTAGTGATGGTGATCTTGATGGTTTTGGCTGACATGGCAGACGACAACTAATGAGCTATGAGATTCTTCCATCAACGGTCCTAGTATCTACCCCATTTTGTATTTGCCAATGGCTTTCCCACCTATCGTATCAATATCATGATCATCTATGATGTTATCTATGTAATACATTTTGTCATTTAGATTTTGATGAGATAAAAATAACTCTAGGAGAAAACTGCAGTTTATGGTTCTAACTTCTAAACTTCTATTTTATATGTATTGTCATATTGAATATAATATCAAAAATATGAAATATTAAATTTTTAAAAATAAAAATAATAATGATAAAATCTCAACAATAACAATTCATCCCATGCAAATTCATCAATAAATACTAAGATACTAAATACTACTAAATTAGTAAATTGAAAATTCAAATTTGTAAATGATATAAACTATTAAACATGATTCAAAATTCAAATTCAAATTTAGTAATGAAATACATTGATTCATAAATCATAAATGAAAGTTGAAACATAAATAGTAAAATATTGATACATTGATCTCACGGTTTGCTTAATCGAATATGCTTACAGGTCGAATGGCTCATGGGCATAAGTTATAAGTTATAACACGGATAACTAAAACTTTAGGTTTAGGCTTTACTATTTAGCTTTTAAAATTTAATTGTGTTTTAACTTTTAACTTTTTTTTATATATTTGTTTTTTAATTTTTGCTTTTTAAATTTAAATTTTTGTTTTTTAAGCCTTATTAGGCAAAAAAATTCGGGGAGACTCCTAGGAGTCCCCTTTTTGGGGGGGAGTTCAGAAGTCCCCCTTTTCTAGGGGGGACGCCCAAGAGTCCCCCTTTCGGGGAGACTTGTCCCCCACCTTGGGGAGTCGTGTCCCCCTGCATCTCCCTGCGTCTCCCCAAAAAGGGAACGTGGGGAAACATCCCCCCAGAAGTCCCCCCTGTTCCAGGTTCATGGGAAACATGGGGGGTGCGATCCCCACCCATGGGGACACGTCCCCGTGGAACACTGGTAAATGTGAGATTTATAACCCATACGTTTCACTAACACAGATCCTTCACGGAAATTCTATTTGGTTCTCTATTCTCAGTGCAATTCGGCAATCAAACAATCAGCTGTCAATGCAATTCAAAGTTATGCTGAGAATCTAAGATCAAGCTTCTCTTCAGGCTACTCTCCAGCATGCATGAACTTAAGCTTCTGTAGCCACCAACTTCATCTTTTGTAGCCACAAACTTCTGCATCTGCGGCAACGAATAAATGGCTCTGCTTCTAATCATCAACAAGCATAAGAGGATGGAATTGTTTTCAAATTGGTTCACTGCTTGGTTTGCTTGCTTGTGGGTGGCCAGATCGATGCCCAACAATGGAAAGCAAGTCCACTCTGTTTCAAATCCATCACCTACTCTGTATATTGAATGTGTAATCATAGAACTTTGTTCTGGTTCAACCATATCTCCGCCATTCTATATACATTCAAGCAATTATATATTTAAGACAGATTTAAGTGCATGCTGTTTCAAATGCCAATAGAAGGTAAGGTTTACTCTTGAAATGTGCCTACACAACACTCAGGCAATTGATCCTCTACCCATTTGGAGAAGTTATTTGAGCATACACATGGATATTGGATGAATTTACAAAATACACAGGTCGAGAATGCGTTGAGCCACTAACAGAGTTGGCTGTAGGTGTAATTAATTGTTGTAGAAGTTTGAGGTGTTTGGTAGGTTGTAACTAACACAATGTTGAAGGTGGATTTCTTGGCAAGGTTTACACAACAAGATTCACCAATGAACATGCATTTGTGTGAATCGCTATGGTCGACACACAACAAGGATGTCAAAACGAATTGGCTATGGTTGTAAATACTCACCACAATGGATACGTGTATCTCTTTGTTTAAATATGAATGGCTGCAATTGAATGAGTAATTGCCCATGCTTAAAAATACCTTGGTCGCATGCCTCAGTGAATAAAATTGGCAGTGGCCCAAATGATGGCTGTAGCAGTGGATTAACACAACACACACACTCAAAGACACTATGGAAGCAACCCAACAAAGACATAATAGAAGCTAATGATTTATTACAGCTGCGAATGGCCGAACTACAAAGTGAACACCATTGTGGAATGTGGGTTACGCAGAAATTATTACCACCAGTGAATAGATCAATTAATAACAATGCCCAATTAATTCATAACAATGCTGTGTTCATTTAATTACAAAACCCCACGATTCCATCAACAGAAGTGAATTTGGTTTTAATGCTGTGGGTGATTGCAATACAAAGTGCTGTAGATTGTAGTTTGAAACAAGAAGCCGTCACACCAAATTGAAGCAATTAAACAATGAAACTCATTCACACAACATTCATCAACAACATAACAATAGAGATTTTACCCTGGAAACAAGAAAACCAACATTTGAATGGCTTTGCTCAATCTTTATTCTCGACAAATGCAGAGTTACAATGCAGTGTGATGTCTCTCTGGGCCATTTAGCAATTTAGACAGCAAATATTTTCTTTTGCAGCAACTAGGGTGATTTTGTAGCAATGATTTTCTTCTGCATCCTCTCCTACTTTGCCAAAAAGAACTTGTTACCCCCCCATGCCTAGGGGTAAGTAGAGGAGGTCATGTCTCATGGCCCGCAATGGAGACAATGATCCCAACCATGATGATGATCAGCATGTCCACAAATGGCATCCCAACAGCCCCCCTCATTTACCTTTACAGCTACAGGTCAACCAAGGCTCATCACATCTAAGCAATCTGGTGTGTGGGAGATGGTAAGTTAGTGTCACCATGAGGTATGTTAGTCCTTCTATCATGCAAAGTGTCGTGCTTAATTTGTTGGGTGTGTGGATGAGGATCTTTGGTTGAAGTTGGATAATGGATCACTGGCTTGGGAAATTGTGTCAATTGCCTTGTTTCACCATGGTGGGAAGCTTCTATGCCCTAGTTCGGAGTTGTCACTGCCCAAGGAAAAGGAGTACTACTGGGGGGCCCTCACAAGGGTAACGTTCCATTCCCCACCATACTTAACACTTTCCATCCTGGAGCCTCTCATAGTGTACCAAACTTCGGTAATGGGTCATGGTCCATTCTCTCATGAGAAGAAGGGACTGAAGTCCCAGAGATTGATGCAACTACTCTATACATATATGCTATTGCTAAATGATAAAGGCCACCATAAAAGCCTCAGGTCAGCTTGAGCTCTACCCCCTCTAATGGTAATCAGCCCTATCCGTATGCAAATGAATGCACCAAATTATAAAAGACTATAGCCCTGTAAAAAAATGAAGGAATGAAGCTTGAAACCTTTTGAAGGGGACTTGCAAATGATAACTGGGTAACAAAAGGCAAATTAAGGGGTTCCAAATGAAAACAATACCGAGGAAAGGGTATCTCAAGCAATCAAGCGCTCCCTCTACAAAGGCACTCATAGAAATGGATTCAATGACACCATAAGCCATGAAGTAAGCCCTAGAACCATATCACTATCACACTTACTCTTGAAGGGTTTCATTCTTTCTTGCTTCCCTTGGGACCTATCCCTCTACCTGGGTCTTTTATTTCCTGTTTAGGTTGGCATACCTAATAGGGTTGGATGAAAGCCCTCCCATACTTAAACTTGCCAACTCACATGAGGTCCTGGGTTGGTGTGATGATTGAAGGGGATACTAAGGTGAATTGTTTACATGGCTTATATCTTAAGTAACAACTTTCTTGCTTCCCTTGGGACCTATCCCTCTACCTGGGTCTTTTATTTCTTGTCTAGGTTGGCACACCTAATAGGGTTGGATGAAGGCCCTCCCATACTTAAACTTGCCAACTCACATGAGGTCCTGGGTTGGTGTGATGCTTGAAGGGGATACCAAGGTGAATTGTTTTCATGGATTATATCTTAAGTAACAACTTACTTTGCATGTTTTAAGGACTAATAATTCTTGTGAACATTGGCTAACCTTGTCCTATACTTTGCTTTATTTTGGATGGCCTTGACATGGTGTTTTGAGGGACGTCCTAGGTTTGTACCCAGGACGTTGTGCCTTTATTGTAGGACTTTGGCACATGTGATGCAGAGCAGTGAGTCATCCAATGACTCACCACCCTCATACATCATCTCTCACATCCTTGGAACCTTGGATGATGGACATATGGGCTTGGTTTGAGCAGTTTCAGTCATAATGGTGCACATATGTGTTGGAAGCCCATAGGTTGGGCAGAGTACCCCAGAGCTTATTATTCACTGGATCAAGGACATTCGGTAGTAGATAGCTAGACACCTTGTAGAGATGAGATGCAGCTCCCTCCAGCCTGGATGTAGTACCCCAGACCCTTGACGTCACCCACCATTGACTATGATGCCATCTTCTAGGGTTTCATGGCATTAGGGTTTGATGGACARTTGGGGTACTAGTGATGATTGGCATGACCTCGGGTGAGGAGAGACATCATTTTCCATCACTTCACTCTTGGTTGGTGCCACATGGCCTTTGGAGGYCTCTTCCTTGCCTAAGAAGGCTTGGCGTCTCGCACGATTGGCCTTTTTATGWTGTATTTTTCATTTTAGCATTTCTTTAAAGGACAAATGAGGGGTCGACCCCACTTGAATTAAATGTTATGTTATGTTTGTGGACAAATTAGCTAGGCTAGCCTCATATAAGAAAGCTAGCGCTAGCCTTTCATTTTCTCATCATCACTCCTCACCATTGTGGGCCAACACTTCTAGCATTTTCGCTATTTCAACCATTCTTGGTCTTTTCTCTTGTGCGCTATACTTGAAGGAGGTCTATTGTGGATGTTTTTTCTCATTTTGGATGGATATTTCTACTATAAAGGTTTTATGCTCTTGGTTTCTTGGATAAAGTAAGTAATTTTCTGCAATTCTATGGTATTTTGTTGATGTAAATGGTGAAATTGCTATTTTGTTGCAAGAAGTCTTGTTTTGTTGAAACCCTAAGAGGGGAACATAAGCGTTAGCCTTTCATTTTCTCATCATCACTCCTCACCATTGTGGGGAAACACTTCTAGCATTTTCACTATTTCAGCCATTCTTGGTCTCTTCTCTTGTGCGCCATACTTGAAGGAGGTCTATTATGGATGTTTTTGCCCATTTTGGATGGATATTTCTACAATTAGGGTTTTATGTGTTGAAATATTGTAACTGCAAAGAGTATTCTATTTTATTATTGATGTATTATTCATTAGATCAATCCCCTTTTGTGGATTGATCATGTCGGGCATTGTAAATGACCAAATCCCCTTTTGTGGATTGGTCAAACCCTAACTATAATGGGCAGAATGAGAAGTCGGCCCCCAGAATATATTAAAGTGGTCATAACCACCCAGAATGAGATGTCGGCCCTGCCAGTGAAAAGACACCTCAGTTCACACCTGCCAGATTGTATAAATAAGAGAGGTCAGCGCCTCATTTGTTCACTCACTCACTTGTTCATCAGAGAGCAAGTTTGGAGCTGCAGTTGGGAGAGAGAGAGGCACATACTTGGGAGAGGACTTTCTGTATTGTTTGGTTTATTCTCTTGGCATTGTATTGACTATCTATATTAAGGAAGTCTTTGCTGGGTTTTCTCCCCCATGAGGGTTTCCCAAGATAAATGATGTGTCTCTTGTGATTGTGTATTTCTCAATGATCCTATCTATGTTATGGTTATCTAGTGAATTGAAAAGAAACCTAATAATAGCTTAAACCTTAACATTATGCTCTTGGTTTCTTGGATAAAGTAAGTAATTTTCTGCAATTCTATGGTATTTTGTTGATGTAAATGGTGAAATTGCTATTTTGTTGCAAGAAGTCTTGTTTTGTTGAAACCCTAAGAGGGGAACATAAGTGCTTCTTCCTCTCACAAAGTTTTATTTGTCCAAGTTGGTGAAACGTCCTTGCTAGGGTTAGAAGCCTAAAGCCCTAAAGTGCTAGCATTTTAGTATTTTATCCCTAGACAATTGATCTTTGACCTAAGTGAAGCTACAAGAAGGGAGAAACGATATCTAGGGCCCAGACGTGCTTGCACCCTAGATATCCTTTTCCTCAAAGTATAAAGCCTAAGGCCCAAACATGCTTGCACCTTAGGGTTTAGACTCTACCTTTTGGTTTCTATTAGATCAATCTTCAAGTTTGGATGCATTTGAGACTCCATAGGCCCCTAGAATGACATCGACACTGATCTAAAAGTAATCTTGTGGTGAAAGTAGTTGTAAAGTCATTTTTTTAAATCTATCAAGTGTTCTACTAACTCTACTAAACCCTAACTCTAGCAAACTCATAATAATTATTGCTTCTGTTACAAAAGTCTGCTATAGCCACTCAAAATTGTCTTAATTTGCTGCATACACCTAGTTACAAGTGGCTTAACTTGTTCAGAAATCATCTCTAGCAATTGGATAATATTCTATTGGGTAAATGCTTGCTTTTCATGCTCAATTGTGGTGTTTCTGAGTATTAATTGTTGTTGTTGCTGCTGTTGCTGTTATATAACTGTTTACTGTTATAAATTTTCAATAGCCAATGCAATTTAACTTGTCTAGTGTCTAAAGAGATCATTGTTGCATACTTTAGCTTGGTAATTGTTATATATATGCTGCAAATTGTTCTTGTTCCGGGTAGGTACAACAATCACCTTACAACCTCTCTTTCCTAGACCTAGACCAACTAACAGGTGATTAAGATAGGGGGTGGTAGCCTTGGCTATCAAACTTGCTATTTGATCCCTTGAGGTCATGAGGGAAGCCTCCCTTGTGGTGGACCTCCTCCATCACTAAAACGAAGGACGATCCTTCTTAGGTGACAGTGGTAGTTTCTTCCATAGTTACGTAAGATTTGGGGTTCTTGTGGTGGGCTTTGCACAAGTACAAATCCTACGATAGCAGAACCAAACCCCTTCTAAATCAATTTGCTAGAGTATATAGGCAGCGTTGGGTTTGGTTGGGTTGCTAGAAGGCCAAGTGTCCTTGTCCCTTCACTTCCCATTTTTCAACACTCTTCTCTCCCCTTTCATCATTTGTTGGCAGCATGCCACTTCAAGGTTTCTTTCGTTCTTGTCTTCTTGTGTTTTGGTATTTGCATTGTCATTGTTCGAACTCTCAATTTTATTGATTTCTTGTAAGAACTAAGTCTCCTTAACCATTTTTTATTTGTTTCGGATCCATTCGGACCACACCTTCCCATTGAGAGGCTTTTGGTCTCCAAAATCTTCTAAAGATACCAAACTCTTTTATCAATGTGCCTTAAATCATCTTCTTTGGAACATGGCTCTTGATTCCAGCTCTTGGCTATAGCTTTGACTCTGGTTCTAGCTCTTGGCTCTAGCTTTTGGTTTTGGCTATGGCTCCGACTCTGGTTTATGGCTTCAATTGTTCCAACAGTACAATATTCTGCTCATTGATTCTTTGATGTGAGACTGCAATCTTTATATTTTGGAGTTCTTTAATTAGAATCCATTCCCATCTTCAGAGTGCAAGTGTCTTTCATTCTCAGGCTTGGAGATGGTTTGTCTTGGTAGCAAACGAAAGCCAAGTTGAATTTTGGTCTTCGAAATCAAGTCTCCCCAGGTTGATTGATTTCTTTCTTGGCTAGGTAGTGCATTCCACATAATCGAATTCTCTATTTAGTCAGTTAACTCTCTTCAACATAATCATTTTAATTCTCGGTTGGATCTATTCTTCCACTATAATGAACTCATTGTCGATGATTACAGCTTCGTGAGAAATCCTCCAGGACACAGACTGAGTGAGTCGGCTTGTGAGAGAGCCCATGAGTTGGGTGTGCCCATGAGATGGGTGTATCGTTCCTCTCTGAGACTGAGATTGAACGCTGTGTGCCCTTGTGTGGGGTAAGGATGCCCATGAGATGGGTGTGTCGATGTGTGTGCCCCCGTGTGGGGTGAGAATGCCCATGAGATGGGTGTGTCGTTTGAGATGAAACGATGTGTACCCGTGTGAGGGGTGAAAGTGCCCATGTGATTGGTGTATTGTTCTCCTCTGTGTAGAGAGTTGAGACGATGTGGTACTCCAAATGATTCTCCTGTGAGACTTAGTGAGATAGAGATTTGTTGAGTAGGATGTCCTTGTGGCTTAGCACAGGTGGACGTGCCCCTAGGGGTTGAGCATTAGTGGGTGTGTGAGATCCCTTGCTATATTGTCTAAGAGTAAGATTTACTTGTAACCCTAATTGTGATGGACAGGTCGGCCCCGCCATCAAGTGAAAGATAATTAATGTAAAAGATAATTAATATTGTAATTATTAATTATATTCTGAGTTATTGAGGTTGGCCCTGTTGTGCCAATCCACTTTTGATGTGTCCAGTCTAGTATAAATAAAGGTGATTTCCCCATTGAGGAAACACACAACTCACATGTCATTTGGAAATTTCAGCAAGTACATCTTCTAGGGCTAAAGTGCACACCCTTTTTTGTGCTAGGTCTATGGTGTGGGAGGTCTTTTTCTTGAGCATGTAGCAAAGGATTGTTGGGTTTTCTTCCCTTGTTGAGAAGGGTTTCCCAGGATATTTCTTGTATTCTTGTGCATGGTATTTCTTCTTGTGATCTTGGTTATTGCAACAATTGTGAATGGTGTAGCTGCATTTGTTTATGGTTCAAGTAAATGCTAAAATTGAAATAAACCTCATGCTTGAGCCTAGCATAGTGAGAATTCAACACTCATGGTGATCCTTGTTATGCTCTTATAATAGCAATGCAACAACACCACACAATAAAATATGGTACCAGTCGAAGCTTGATGAGTAAGCTTTAAGCCAACAATTCAATATCTAAGAGAAAGCGCTGTGTGAGTGTTCACTCTAGCAGTTCAATGAATGAGAACATTATAGTTTGTTAAAGG
>JASDQU011103674.1:0-12060 GCA_032191745.1 Picea mariana
TTTGTGCTATAATGTGATGAGGGAGGATCTAGCGAAGTGTGCAGATCTCCTGTCCTAGGTGAAGTAGGATTTTGGTGGCTCTATGCTTGTAACCGATTGAATGAATACAATAAAGAAGAAGAGTTGGTGGATGTAGCCCCAGGGTGGGGGTGAACCACATAAATACTGTGTTGTCTTGCTTTGTGCTTTGTCGTGATGTGTTTATGTATTCTCTAGCTAAGTGATTTGATAGAGATAGAAAAATCTTCTTATGCTTTGTGCTAATGATGTGTAAGAATGTTAGATCTAACCTCTATGAATGTGCTTAGTGCTTGATATCCTAGATCTAATCTACCTATTTATGATAAATTTCTTATATACATTAGATTTGGGTGAATGATGTGATGCTCTGTTTTATCTGCGAAGTAGATATTGGTAAAGTATTGATGAATGTTAACTACTAAGTGCTCTATTTAGTGTTATAATCACAGATCTGTGTCCCAACTAAGGTTGTAGACACTTGAGTCCTGCAACCACCCCTGCCTCTACCTCGGGTGAGACTTCATCTGCTTCGCAGGTGTTGCCGAAAGGGTTGGTAGTTAGGGTTTTGTTGGTGCGTTGTTGTAGTGTTGAACCCTCGGTTTGCCTCTGTGCCAATACCCCTACCATTCGCAAGCCAATGGAACAATGGAAGCGTTTAACAAGATTCTAGAGAGATGATTAATGAAGGGTTGTTTCACAAATAGGGAGGATTTGGATGACAAAGTCCCAACAGTTTTATGGGCTTACAGGACAACCAAAAAGAAACTCCACAAGTACACTTCATTTCAGATAGTTTATGGGAAAGAGGCTATGGTACCTATAGAATTCATTACTCCGATTTAATATATTGTGCAAGTTACACACCTATTAGAGGATGAATCAATTGCACAGAGGCTCATGGTGTTGCAAGAACTGGAAGAGACCAGGTTTTTAGAAGACTTCCATTAGTCAGTTGAGAAAAAAAGGACTTAAGCTTGGAATGAAAGACACATTAAGACCAAAGAATTTACACAAAATAAAATGTTTTACTTTATGACAGTAGATACCATAAATATACAGGCAAGTTGTACATGCATTGGTTGGGACCATCTATAGTTGCGGAGATACGACCTTCTTGAGAAGTCAGACTCACGCAACTGGATGGTATGTTGTGGCCAGGATGGGTGAATGACGCTTGCTTGAAACCCTATATGTCTCATAATTGAGCTAAAGGACCATTTCTCTAGTCCAAATGAGCATGTATAGTAGTTAGATTTGATTTTTTTTTGCAATTTCTGCGAATTCAGTTAATAAATTCGAAGAGTGCATTGTTTTTATGTGACATGTAGTTCATTTTTCTATCCAAGTGTTGTTTTGATGCAGAACTACTTACTCATTAGCGTAGGATCAGAAGAGCCACAAATATATTAATGAAAATCATCAAATATTATGGGGACCCCTTTGTGGTCAGAGGGCGGGTGAATCCAGACGCAATCCTAGTCCATGTGCCACATGAACCCAATCCAGTCATAGCCTTTATTACCGCTACAGTAACCCATCTAAATTCTGTTAAACCATAAAGCCTTGATACATGAAGATGCCATCAGTATTCATGCTAGGATTCTCATCCTTTAAATGATAAGGTCTGGAATCGGCCACGTCCCTGACCAAATTTCCCAATAAATTCTGAGATCAACTAATAGATTTACCCCGTTAACAAGTCCTTGGAAAACTCAGATCCAAGTTGCATCTATAAGGTAATGATGAATAACAGTTATTACATAACTTTCTAGCTAAGCCTGAGTATAAGGCTATGTGAATTCAGTGTAGGATGCATTGTTTCCTAGAAAGAACTTAGTGATTTGGGAATTCAAAATAGTGAGGAAGCCTGCGTAATACCTCAACCCTCAGTCATAATCCTTAAATCCCTGTTTTTCCCATGGAATTTGCTGATAGTTCAGAATCACCATGCCGAGAGCTACAGGGAGAAGAAGTTCTGTTTTGAAGGATGCAGTACCATACAAGGCTTGTGACTCCAGGGTTGATATCGTGGGTGATCTCAAAGGGAAGTTCGAGCAGGTCAAGCTCCTCGACCTTAACTTGACAGGCCAAGTTCTGTTCCCTCAGATGAATATCGATGTCTTATGGAGCGTCGCTCTAGATGAGTTGGGAGGCATGCAATTTTTTCAAAAGCCCGAGTTCATTAATCTATTCAACTCTACCATTATGAGCCTCAGGGATTTACTAGTTTTTGACACCATCGGAGAAGTTTCACGTTGTACTAATTTTCTCATCAGCAGGGTACACAACAAAAGCCTGTGGTTGGATAGAAGATATCCAATTCATGCAGAGGACATCCACCAGCTTACTGGACTGTCCATCGAGGGAGAGGATGTGTCCAAAGGTTTCTAGGGTCCTAGAAAGCATGGCAAGAAGAAGGGGGAGCCTAGTTTATATGAGTGGTTTCATACACATAGGGGGGACACATAGCCAAGATCAACCCCATACTAACCAATATGGTCAGGACTGACTGCTATATAATTGCGAGAAAGGTCATGACGGCTTACTACAAGGGAGAGTGTACACTAGATGCCCTATCAGTGGAATATTTTTGCGCCAATGGTGTTGTCTTCAAATGGTGAAACTATTTACTGGAGGAACTCCTGGTGGCTTGCGAGGTAGCATAGGAGAAGGGTGGCACTTTCAACTACGACTACTTGTTGGTCGCGTTCGTAATGTTGAAATGGATGCCACCCATAGGAAGACAAATTTTTCCAACAGATAAGGGGTGATTGGAAAAGATGTTCAAACCTTGGAACTCAAGGTCAGACTCGGAGAACACAGCCTTCAACAACATGACGTTATCCAAATGGTACAACAGGTTGCTCAATGCAACTCAGAGGATGTGCATTCTATAGGAATTTCTCAACTGCAATACGAGAAACATTGCATTCAACATGAACCATCACCATACATTCATATGGCCAAGGTATGCCAACCAGGAGGACTTCAAATTATGCATGCTACCATTCTACTTAGAAGGGTGGCACTTTCAACTACGACTACTTGTTGGTCGCGTTCGTAATGTTGAAATGGATGCCACCCATAGGAAGACAAATTTTTCCAACAGATAAGGGGTGATTGGAAAAGATGTTCAAACCTTGGAACTCAAGGTCAGACTCGGAGAACACAGCCTTCAACAACATGACGTTATCCAAATGGTACAACAGGTTGCTCAATGCAACTCAGAGGATGTGCATTCTATAGGAATTTCTCAACTGCAATACGAGAAACATTGCATTCAACATGAACCATCACCATACATTCATATGGCCAAGGTATGCCAACCAGGAGGACTTCAAATTATGCATGCTACCATTCTACTTAGATGAGGAGGCCTTCGACAAGGATGTTATATCATGGCCTGGAGTAAAATGAAACCTGTGCAAGTCATGGATGCATTATATTTTTCCCGTGGAGATGTTGGAGAAGAGGGGTAGGAATGAGCTCGGGCCCGAAAGTACAGAAGAAATAAGACCTAGTAAAGACAGACTCCGATGAAGAGGAAGAGACGTAGCTACTGGAGTGTAAGAAGAGAACATTACCTATGTTCCCGCAGCTTCCAGAGCAAGCTATGTTGATAGGTAAGGACATCAACAAAATTATTAGCGTAGCATTCATCACAAAGCTAGTGGCTAAGAAAATTAGGAAGGGGATCTCCCCAAGCAAGGTTCTGAACCCCCAACCCAATTCATCCACCGTTCCTCACACTCGCTCAATGGCTCGAGCAACCCATATTATAGATATCCAAGACGAGTTTGATCCTGACACCACTCCATCCACCACCATCATCATTGAGAAACCTCCATCGTCATGACAACCCCAATCGTCACCTCAATAAACCGCCATTCCATCCCAAACCATTGACCCAGAACCCATGCAGCTAGATCCCCCAAAGATACCCGAGCAGAGACTAGAACTCCCTGGTTCAAACCCATAAGTACCCGAACAAAGGCTAGAACTTACTGGCCCAAACCCTGAATCCTGGGACCAACAGATCATACCCCTTTGTGCCCATTCGGGACACTCCATCTTCTACGGAGATGCAAACATTACAAAATCCGCAAGTCCTAAGTCCTCAACACACTTCCTCAATGACCAAGATTGAGGGTGCTATTAGAAGTGCCACCCCGGAATATGAGGTCCAAAAAGACACAGAGATACCATAGGTTCAGAAGGAACCTGAGACGACCTCAGGACAAAGCGAAACGTCAGTCTAGGAACAAATGGAGATAGTCCTCCAAAACGCTCAGCAGTGCACAGAGTTGGTGCAACTCTGCCTGGACATAACAAAAGTTGTAATGTTCCTACCATCGACGTTGAGGTTAAGGCTTGCACCAGGACCAATGAAAAGAGAAGAGGAGGTGGAGACACCTTTAGAGAATTCAATGGTTAGGGGACTCCCACTGTAGGTTCGAGTACAGAGGGATACCACCCCTTCTTCTATTGACCTTGCACAGTGGCCAACAATGTAGCTAGTCAGAATAATTGGAGCCTCAACTGATCAAATGGAGCAGAGGCTCTAGCAGACTGAAAGGACTGCAAAGTTTTCAAGGGAGGAAGCACTCCTTTCTCAAGAATGCAAAACACAGGAAGAATAAGTGAAGATCTAGGCAGAGAAGAAAATGAAAGAGTCCAGGAGAGGCTCGCTGAAGCCTGGATGGAAATAAGGAAGGTAGCACCCCAACTTCTAGAATATAGTGTTGTAGGAGAACCTAAGAATCAAAATGAGCTAGTCCAGGGAGCATGGTCATAGTTGTCCATTCATGTAGAGCATATGGAAGTACAGTTGTGGGAAATCTAGGAGGAAGAACAACAACAACCTCAAAATTTGCTAGAGAATATGGAGAAAGTAGTGCTGGAAGATAACAATGCTCGAGCAACAAGTGCACAATCAAGTGCACAAAGACATTTCACGAAGTCAACGACTGGATGTGAATTATGGAAAAGCGCAACCAAAATCTGGAGGAGGTGTGTGCAAGAATCTAGTTACTTAATGAAGAAGTTGTGGTCACCATGGATCCCTTGGAGAAACAAGAGAAATTCAATCAAATTCTGCAAGTGGATAGTGAGTTGAACGCTCTGTTTGAAGCACAATCCGTAGCCAAGAAGGAGCTGCATGAATTTTGATTTGTCATTCATACAATGTACATGCAAACACATAAGGTAGATGTTACAGTCGACTTCGAATGGAAATCTCTGGTCGCATCCAATCCCAAAGGATGTATCACAGATGCGACTCAACAATTTGTCACCGAAGCCTCACTCCTTGCCAGGAAGTGGCAGGATAAAATTGGGAGTTACCAGGAAGTTAGGAAGCGGTCCTTAGAGTTGGTCTCAGAGTTGGGCCCTTCATTTGAAGAGGTAGAAAAAGAGAAAGCGCAAGATGAAATCAAAGCGGAGAAGGAGGGAAAAGGAAAGCAACAGGAACCCCTAGAAGTTGCGAAAGATTCAAGTAATTGACTCGAGGGAGAGTTAAGGATTGTGGTCAGAGCCTATTGGGCCCTTCGTTTTTGGTTTGGAGTTGGACAAGGAGGACTGCAGTCCCAGTTTTGGTCAAATACGAGTTGTGCAAGCTAGATAAGAAGCCGGACAATGGATCAGGTAAAGAAACATAAATCAGTTGCAAAAAGGGGCAGTGCAATGCCAACAAGGAAAAAGAAGTTACAACAAAAAAAGAAAGCATGCAGAGCCAAAAGCTAGAAGATTCCACAAAGCCTATATATGAGATGCATACTATTGTAAAAGGGTTGGTTGGGTTGGGTTTTTGGATGTTAGTGTTGAGTATAGTTGGGTGTAGTTGAGAAAAGGTTCCGTGATTATAATTTTCATACGGTTTTGGGAAAAAAGGGGTAAATAGAGCTCTGTGACATGAGTCTGGAGTTAGAAGTATATAAAAAAATACTAATTTGTATCTCTGAGATTGTATCTGAGAAGATCTACTGCTAATAGATAAAGAAGGACCTAAAATTTTGAAATATACTATGTCATTATGTGTTTATTCTTATGATTATATAGTAGTTCTTTATTCTTGATAAGATCAATATCCTTTCTCTGTGTACAAATGTTTCCACACCTTGAGTATCTTTAGCTCTAGTATGAATGAGTTCATAACCATTATGTAGTTAGTCTATCTTGCACAAGATCATGGTGAATCTTGAAGGTTCTAGGAACCCACCTAGGTATTCTCCTTTCCCTTCCCTATCTTTCTGTCTTGGTTGTGATTCAGGTGAGAGTTATTATCTTCAGAGGAGTTGAAAATGTGAATTCTCTAGACTACTCAGTGCCTTTTGTTGGTAACCTAAGAAGGAACCTGGTCTGATCAATTCCACACCAACATCATGTACATACATGAGATGCATGAGAAAATTGCAGATACATGGAGGATTTCACCTGAAGTGGTGAAGGAGCATGAGGGGATTACCAACTTCAATGAGTCCAGACATAACATATGGATACAAGCTAGAAGAGAGCCTAAGAAGACATGGTTGAAAATGAAATATTGTATCTTAGTATAAGAAGTCCACTGGGTAATAACAATATGGCCAGATGAGTGGAATGTACTAGTGGAAAGGAAGAAAGGAGAAAAGGGAAAAGAATAGGAAGAAGTTGACACAATGCAGAAATCCAGTAGCCCAATAACCAATACTAGAAAAGCCTCATAGTGCATAGAATGTGCGACGACAACAAAGAATCCAAGGAAGAAGGAAATGGTCCTAAGGGCCTCATTGATAGGAATTGAGCACATATAAAGAAAAAATGGGGGAGTACAAAAGAAATATAATATCCCAACCCAAGAGACAAGGACTGGAAACATACTAGAGGAGAAGAAACTTGTGTAGACATAAACACCACCAAAAAGGAAATCAACCATGCATATATGAGAACAAAGAAAGAAGATGAAAACATATAAGAATCCCATCCAACTCACCATAACCTAGGACGACGCAGAGATGGTAATATATAAAGTCTAAGATATAGGAGAATAATCCATATTTATCGTAGAATCCCAAAGAGAAGAATCGATAAAATTGATGGAAGTTAAAGAAGTTATGGAGAGCAAACAAAATAATCCTGCATAGCAGAAAGGGACACAACAACATAAAGTCTCAAGGCAACAGGAGCCAATATATGAAGAGAAGGAAACAATGAAAACAAGAATAGTGGGAAGCACGATGTTCTAGATAATCCAAAACTTGCTACAAGAAGATGAGGATACCATGCAAAAACATTTGAAGGATGTAGAATAGTTGGAATTGGCTCTGTCCAAGATACCCACCAAAGCATTATATAAGTTGTTGATGAGCATTGCACAAGAAGTTCAACCTAGAGCTAGAACATATACAACCAACTTGGAGATAACCAAGGAAGATAAGGAGGTACTAGAGATAACTCTCAAATAGGTACAAATGGAGTGAGATGAAGAGAAATAATGTGCAAAAAACTTAGAGCAAAGACTTGAGGAAGTATTCCAAAAAATTCTAGACATCACACTAGAATATGAGCTCAACACAGAAGAAAAGATACAAAGGATAGAACATACGATGGATGGTTACAAAAAGGAGATAATAGAATTAGCTGGGATGTTGACACCGAATACCCCTCCAGAAGTTAGATTAGAAAGGGAGTAGTAGGAAACATAACAAACATATATCATTGCGCTGGAAGTAAAAGACGTGGCATAACTCTATGAAAGGACTGTGCATATATGGATGAGCTTGGAAGAAGATGAAGGGATCCAACAGTTGGATCAGAAGGAAGAGAAACTGAATGCTACAATTCAATATTTAAAACAAACATAGAAGGAAATGCCTATATCAGAGAGAATGAAGTTCGCGCAAGAAATGAAAAGCCTACAAGCAGAATTGAAGACAATCCAAGTAGATAAACAAAGAATACATGCTTAGTTGGAGCCACTTCAGGAGCATGCAGAGAGACTGATAGTAGAGTTGGAAACAACGAAAGGAAGATTAGAACATGTGAACTCGAAAAATAAATAAGTGCTCAAGGAGAACATAACACTGCAGGTGGTAGAGACCTTGGAAGAAAAGAACATGCAGGAGAAGACTCAAGTAGATGTACTAACAAAGAAGTTCCAAGCATTGGAGAAATCAATGCAGGAGGCACACACTTCCTGAGTGGCTCGGGACAAGACACAAGAAGTGTTGGGGTCCTGTTGGAGTAGGAACTTTTGGGGTAAGGTTCGAGACACAACAAAACAAACGAAGAAGAATGGACCAAGGAAGCAACGCAAGCCAGGAATAAAGGAAAATCAATGCATCGAAATCATAGACTAGTGCGTGAAGGAAGTTAGAATGTGGACAAGTTGAATCCACTTAAAGTTAGGGTTTTGGTATTTAATGTAAAGGGTTTTTACCCACATTTTTGTATAAATATGATGTATGAGGTAGATAGTAGGTGTCAATTTTTAGATCCTTTTGAGTATGTTGAGAAGTCCTTTTGAGAACAGTTCTGGGTTTTGAGTCACAATACTTATTTTTTTGAGAGTTGTGGAGCTCAGATGGAGTCAACATTGAGATGTATGGATTTTATATGAGGGTTAGGTCACAATCTAAGGATCTTGGTGTGACACTGGTCAACCTCATGGAGTATGACACAATTTTGATGTAATGCACACACCGCTCTATTTTGATGAATAATAATAAGAACCATAATATCTTTTTGGACATAGCCTAGGGGGGGTGAACCACATTAAAATGTGGTGTCTCCATGTGTGATTATCTTATTTGTTTCTTTGATATGATTTTATGTTGAATGAATCCATGAATCTGTTGAAGTTTATTTACAACACACAATAGAATAGTATGATGTTTTCTGCAGAATGAATGTTATTACATGGGTAAAATAATAGATCTGATGAATGTTGAAGTAGAAGAGTAAATATTCCTAACATTCCCATCAGTCCCATCCATTCCATGATTGCAGACACTTGGGTGATGCAATAACCCATAACCCATCTCGGGTGAGAGTGCGTTGTGCACTATGTGCACAATGTTGCCTTCTGGTTTACCATAGGGGTCAATGGTTTCTAGAGTTTTGTTGAAGAACTAAGGTAGAACCCAGGTCAACCCATACATCCAACAAGTACTATGGACCTAGATGCTTATGTGACTATCTATATTGTGATGAGTACTGATATTTGTTAATTGATGATAAAATTAATTACTATGTAACATTGGTATTTTTTGGATGATGATTAGTGGAAATCCTTTTAATAACATAAAAAAATTCTACCTTTCCTCAACTTTCTACTTTAATTATCAACCAGTGGTTTGTACAAACTTCTGAAGTACTATGCACTATATATACATAATTCACACAATATATTCCTGAATCCTCTTTATGCACCTATTGAATGCTTATGCACCTATCTAATAGTTGGGGCTTGTGATATCCCAGGTCTCACTCTAAGTACTTTAACAAGGATAAAAACCATTAAGATGCCAAAAAAAATCTATGATTCAAAACTAAACTAAATCTTTAGATGCCAAGGATGTTGGAAATCAAATGAAAAACTATCTAGAAACACACATTACTAAAAGGAAACTATTCTTAAAGTTGAAAAAAATCATTTTTGATTAAATCATTGCATAAAGAAAGATAAAAGGAATTGAACTGCAAACATAGTACTTTCGTTGAGGTGAAACTAATCTACTACATAAATATTCAACCTCTAAGTTCCTAACCCCTTATAAAGTACCATACCCTGATATCAACATGGTGACACCTATAAGGCATCAATCATTGAGTGAATAACACAATAAAATATGAATCTATGTTGTCATATATGAACTATAACAATTCTACAGGTATTGTAATAGACCTAAAATAAAATCTATAGGAAAGATCCAAAAGATGTACACAACTTATTATTTCTCCCTAAAACTGATGAAACAAACAAAACATGATTTAATGGTGTTGGAATGAAGTCCTAAGCCTAAGAAAAAAAATCCAAATAAGATTCTACATAACTGTAACTTTCTCGATATGAAACATGATTAATTTGCATTAATCAACAAATCTATGTGCTAACATGATAATTACTTTGAAACAATAAAATATTAATCTAAAACATAAAATACATGAAGGTAAAAGAGTACATAAGGGTCCTTGATCTGTCTTGAGTGGGCCCTACCTAAGTATCATAAGGATCCTTGAAGAAACTAATGAGCACGAAAATATAAGTTCTTCGTTCATTGATCAAATCATAATACATCAATGGAGAAAGGCTCCAAGTTGTCAAGGGTCTGTGAACAAAATGACAATATGAAAACTCTTCAACACTTAATCAAAAACTAACTCCTCAAGGCTAGTCCTTGGGTTTCATTTATACTACTAGTTGGAATGAATCCGTCCTTCAATCAAGGATATATTTCAAGGATTTTCTCCCTAATGCTTCTTCAATTAGGATCCTCATACTTTGGTAGATTTCTTCTTGGTTCCATGGATTTTGAGTTTGAGGAGATTAGATTGAAGTGTCTCCTTAATATTTGGCAACGAGTTGGAGGGGAGTGAGGGGACAAGGTATCTTTTTTCTTCTCAAAGTTTTGGGACCTACGACCCTACATGTGTGGCTTGATATGTTTAGGTTAGGATTCATACATACTATTATCCTGAAAAAAAAGCATAAACACAAGCATAAAATCATCACATTAACAAATTCAAATTACTCATTAAATATTTTGCTAGCAATCCCAATATATATTAAGCATGGCTAAAATGTGAGTTTATGGATACAAAGGTGATAAAAAAGAGTGTTATTTACAGGCCTTGTGATATAAATTATGGAGGCCCATCAATTAGCATGATCTATCCTTAGGATGATATGATTGATGATGCATACATGTTTTGGATACATTTCCATTGATATGGGTCGTATTATGATTTATGATGTATGCTTATGTTGGATTCCTTGTTATGATGTATGCATGTACATGGTTGCTTCTCATTGATACATTTGCTATTATGGCGAGACTTAATATGATGATGATGTTGCATTTACATGGGTATCTCGGATGGACTAACCCATTACAAGTCGAGACCTTGATGGAATATGGGGAAATGAAATCAAGGGAAGATATGTTGACTCAATGAGGATGGATATCATATAATAATTCCTAGGAATATTGGGAAATGGGAAAATACTTGCGAAAATTACCTCCAAAGTTAACTTGGGTAAACAGGTAGAAGGGATCAAAAGGGTTGTATTTCACTTTTACTTTGTTTTGGACACTTGCAAATTAACCCTCAAGCCCAAATTCTCGCTTGCATGAGTAGGGGGGAAACCAAGAGACAAATCTTGGGAGGGTGTTACTTGATTTAGCATTATTAAATCAGTTTCCCACCTATTATTTGAGGGTTGGCTCATGGGGAATTTGGTATTGTTGATTCACTTGTGTTATGATATTGGTGACTTGGGTAGAATCATGTTTGTGCCAACCAAGTTTGTGTGGATTAAGGGGATTGGAGTGTACATGTGGCATGAGGAGGTACTAAATATCAATATTCCTAGCTCCTTTTACTATTTTGTTTTGGGCCCAAATTGTAGGATGATAATACTGTTGTGGTTGAAATCACTAGCGGAAGGTAGTAGTAAGATCTTTACAGAGCATGACACCATTGTTGTTGTGGTTGCGATCACCAGTTGAAGTGGTATTAATATCATTGATAAAAGGGGGGTTCCAATGATACTATGGTTTTGATCACCAGATGAAGGTCATAGTAAAACCCCTACAAACTATAATCCTCCAAGATTTGGAGATGTTGCAAGTCCAAGAACCTCTACACCACACCTAGGTTGAATTGTTGTAAGTCCATTTTATTTATTCTTGAGTATATTGGGTTGTATTCTTGAGAGTACTATGATTTTTTTATTACCTCACCTCATTAAGATTGAGAACTTCTTGGGAGGAAACCACTATGAAGGTGGTTGCATTGGTTGGGTGGAAAATCAACCCTTGGTGTGATTACTCACCCCCA
>JASDQU011103675.1:3958-17826 GCA_032191745.1 Picea mariana
AGAGAGAGAGAGAGAGAGAGAGGTTTTTACTGGATAAATCATTAAGTGTGGACACAAACTAATCTCCCTAACTTCAATAAGAAATTAGAACAAAACATAGCAGAATACAAGCTTCTCCTTAGATCTCATTGTAATGTAAACTAGTTCAATGAGGGATAAATTACATACCGTTTAAATGTCGTTTGATCCTTGCTAGTGTCATCCTTGCACCATCCTTATATTTGTGGGATGCTTAACCTATTAAGAAGCAAAAACCAACAAAGAGAGAGAGAAACAATATATATATTCCAATGAAACCTATGCATAAGATCAATGAGTTATACAATAAAAATGGAGACACTTTTATAGGGAAGAAATGTATCACTGCATTATATTGATGAAAGTGGAGAATACAAACTATGCCTTGATGTTGCAAGGTCCCTTCCAATGGCCCTTTGCCTCAACACACACAAATTTTCTCCAATGATTTTGATGAAGAGTATTCACAACCTGACTTGGAAAGCTAAAGGAAAACTATCACAAGTACAATCTTCAATAGAATTCTTCATGCATAAGACAAACTAAATTTTCCCATGAGAGATCCCTATTTATATAGAGTAAATAGGGATGCATGAAGAGATTAGGATGATCCCTCTAAATCAGAGAAGAGAGTGAGATCCAAACCGATCGAAGGCCACCTCATCCTTTCGAAGATTCCATTCTAGAAATTTCAAGAATTTCACCTTTTTTCTTTGTTTGAGCATCGTCGCACCCTAAACAAAAGCATCCTGCGATGACACCACATTCCACTGTGGTGTATCCTACGACGATAAGGGATCGTCACACCCTTAACATTTGGAAAGGTGCGACGATATTCTTTGGTAGGGTTTTCAATAAAGGAAAGATGATTCTATTTCGCAGGGAGAAAGTCTTATTTCTTCAGTATTTTTAGGGAACATAGAAGTAATAAATACACATATCATCGGTGATCACGGGGGTGATAAAAATAATGTGTAACATAATTCCCCCCAAAGTATGAAGTTGGAACATGTGACAACTGAAATAATTTGTAGAATGTGTGTGTCGAGAACAAGGAGCACATCGGTCAAAAACCTTTCAACAATCAAGCATCCGCATAATAATATACCATTTATTGAGGTAGGAATTCCCATACTCAGACTACAAGTGAATCTAAGCATAGGTGTCAAGTGAGTCATGGCCACCAATCATACACTCTGGATCCATGTCATTATGATTCAACATAGCCACCAAAAATACACTGTGGATCTATGCTATAAAGACTCAAATTTGAACATAGCCACGATAAATACATGGTGGATCTATGTGTTAGTATAGACTCATGAATACTCCATTGCAACTTGGACCTATGTGACAATATCCAGGGTCTTCATTTCCATCATCTAGAAGTACGAATCTACCCATGTGATTACAAATGTTGAATTCAAACATGGTAGAAACCACTTGATTATCGATCATTAATGAATACCGTTAACAAGTGCGAGTGAAATCACCATTGATGTCAATGACCCTAAGGTACTCTAGTATAATCCAACAAATGTGAATTAATGAGTTGAAGTCGAACACTTGATGGAATTTTCCAATCAGGGGCCAATGATGTGAACCCACTGTTGACAATGAGGAAACCTTCCATTAAGGCATGCAGGTTCCAAGGTACTAAATGATTTCTAAGTCTAAATCCTGGATAATGAGTTGAAGTCGACATGAAAAGACTCATCATAGGAGGGCCTTAATGTATCCCCCATCAATGAAACAAAACATGTAACAGATTTGAAATAGACCAGAGTATAAAGTGATTTGGAATTGAATCAGGGAAGGCCGACATGGTAAGAGTTTGAGGACTGCAGATGGCCGACTCGATAGAAGTCTTGTTTAGGTTGAACTTCTCTTGAACATATGAAGGAAACGATAATTGTCTTAGCAACATTGACTCAAGGAGAACCCAAATTACAGACTTGTGGATGATCAAACGAGTGACAAATGGATTTCATAACCTAGGTACAACAATGAAGAGGGGTGTCATGTTCAAGAGAGACTTACTGTCACTAACACAGATACAAATATACATTTCATTCCCAATTTCCCCCCACCATTTCTGGCGAGTACCTCTTTATTTTTACACAATTTTGAGGAGGATAACATACACTTGAAATGTAATCTCATCCTTCGGATGAGTCCCTTGGATGAGTCCCTCAGAGTATTTTTAATGAACCCTAGGAAGGAGTGGTTCGGTCCCATATGGGCCTTTCGATGTTTTTTTTATGAGTCCAAAGAAAGAAAAGTTAGGGGTTTTTCATATTTAGAGAGTCTGAAAAACACTTAAAGAAAACTCCAAAATGTCCTTTTTCGTAAATTAGTCCGATGAGACTGAAGAAGAGACAATCTACCGCTCATTAGATGTTTTCTTCAAATAATTTTATGAGCGTGAAAAAAACAAGATCGCTCAGATATCTTTTCATGTTTAGAGAGTTTGAAAAGAGCTTAAAGAGGATTGTAGGGGGGTTATTTTTTTGTATTGCCTTTATGAGTTCGAAAAAGTGATAAAAGTTTACTCGATTACATTCTCATAGTTTTATGAGCGTGAGAAAGAACAAATACCATGCTCGACGTTTTTTACTGAAAAAACTCAAAAGCATATATACATCAAATGATTTTGCAAAAGCAAGCAAAAAAGACCAAAAAGGGTTGATCCATATCAAAAGTATAGTCGCCAGACCTGTATCCTGCAATATTGACACTTTGAAAAGTTCATTAGGTTTTTACATAGGTGAAAAATATTAAAAAATAATTTAATTTTAGGTTAAAAATGGTAAAATAGATTAAATAGGTCAAAACGAGTTCATTTTACCATTCCATTTGTATTTTCACCCAAACTAGTGCAAAAACCCTCATTTTCCTCCGATCTTCAAGTGATGATCCCGACGCACTCCGTGGACAATTTCTCGAGCTGTTTCCGTGAGGTTGGTGTTCTTCCTCCCCTCTCTCTTTTTATAGCAATTTTTTTTCCAGTTTTTATGGTTCATTTTTGAGTTTATGGGTGAATTTCCAAGGGAGAGAGCACCTCCATATCGGGAACTACAATGATCTAGGATCCTTGTAGGGGTTTCATTGCTGGGGTGCAATTCCACCGCACTGTGGTAAAATCGGCCCCTGGGACGACCACAACTCAAAAAAGAAAAAGAGAGAAAGAATTAGGGAAGCTCCCAATTTTGGATTTTTGATGAACTAATTCATCTTTAATTGTTGTTTGATAGACTTTCCACAGTTCATCGTGCTCAAATGGCAGGAAAGAGAGCATGAAGAGGAAGAATACATTGCAATGAATGAACCCAACACCGTCATGGAACTTCGAGAGTGTGGCTTTCTTAATTTATTCAAAGTGCAGGGCATGAGGGCCCAATTAATTCTATTGGAGCACTTAGTTCAAATGTGGGACATGAACGAACAAGTCTTTCATGTCAGAGTACATACACTCACTCTATATATTGATGACATTTATTTTTTGATTGGATTATCTCGTCGTGGGTCTCGAGTTTCACTATTAGGAAGAAAAGGAGGAGGTGAACCAATGGATTATTATGTAGCACATTACTATGCAAATGGTACACATAAACATAGTGGCAAGGTTTCCATAAAGATTGTTCATGACATATCTTTGAGGACCATTCTCTATACCATTACTCATGTGGCAGGGAATGCAGATCCACACATGGCCTTGTAGATCCATTTTGAGTATGCTATTGAGTGCATGGAGCCCTGAGTTTTCAACTAGTGTGAGGGCCTCCTAAAAAATATGAAGAAACAATTAACAAAGTGTAGGACCAATCGACTGAAGAAATTTGGATATGGATCGATTTTGGTGTCCTTTTTCCTAGAAAGGATCCCAATTTTGCGCCTACAACATGTGGATTGGGGTGTGCCTGCTCCACATGATCCTTGGATGAAGAGATGGGTAGACTTGATGGCACGTCATGATGGCGTCCCAAACATTACATATGGTTCTGTCTTCTTCCAGTGGCTGAGAGATCAGTTCATCATGATCGAGGATTACACATATGTCGGGACTGATTTCCATGGTGATCCCGACTTGGCACTACTCGAGGGTTCACAATGGGGATATATAGGTAAAAATGACTCTTTTTCATTATGTGTTGTTTTTCGCATTTTAATTATGAAATTTTTATGTTATGTATCCGACACTAATCAAAAGCTCTCAAAATGCAGATGTGACACCTTTCAGGCCTCCAGGGTCATCTCCAATCCAAATACGTGGAAAGATAGGCGCAGTGGTAGGTCAAGGAGTAGCAGCTGAGGATCTCAAGGAGATCGAACACAACCTAGAGGGATTGACTATGGACATCCCTGACGTCACTATGGATGAGTTACCTTGACGTTACCAATGCCATACTATTGGCGTTTCAACATCTATTGTTCGACTACTCTATCGTGTAACACGGGAAGTGGTTTGTTAACATGAGAAACATCCATGACGCATATGTATATGAAGCCATGTGCTTCAATATTTTGGTCTTAGGACACACTTTTTTGTAACTTTTGACGTTATAATACAAAACTTCTACCGACTTACTTGTCTTTATGTGTTTGTGTTTGGATTTATAAATTGCGCAAATGTCTATCTAAAACATAATTGGCTAAAGCATCTATTAATGTGTTTAGATATCTTGGAATGTGTTGATATTCAATGTAATCAAAATTTATTTCCAAGAGGCGAATTCTCAAGTATACCCATAATAGTGTAGGACTTCAGATGGAATAAACGTTGCTTAACTACAACACCACGGGTTGAGAATCAAGATGTACAATTAGATGACAGATGCCAAGTGAAATGGCATAAGTTAATAAATCAATGACCACACTATATTCAACAATGTTATTAGTTGCACAACCAAGGAAAATACCATGTAGACTAATCAACTCATCTGTAGGTGCATAGATTTCCCATGCAACTGATGCTAGATTTTGAGTACTGCGACTAGCACCATCGGCAAAGCCAATATAGGGTAGAGAGAACGCCGACATATGGAAACCAAGCACAAGGCAAGATAAGCAGTTTGAGGGTAGAAAAAGAAACGAAAAAAAACACACTAGAGTATGATACATTAAAGTACAAATCACTCATGCAAAACACTTTAAGCATATTACTTATTTAGGTAAAGCCCATTTCTGGGTTCACCCAAAGGAATTCCATTGTAATCAACCATGTTGTAATCCTCTTTCTCTAACACTCATTTAACGATATAAGAGCCATGCTACATGGGCTCAACTTTACCTGCCCCCAACAAATCACGATCTTGGTCATAAACTAGAACCAAATCACCTTTAGAAAAAACACGAGGTTTAACATGTTTGTCATATTAAGCCTTGATGCGTTTCTTCCGGGTTTCTATTACTAACACAACATCACAACGAGTCTCGTCTAATTACATCAAATACAACATAAGTTCTTCTTCGGCTGTGTTGTTGGGGAGAAGTTTGACGACTAGCTTCAGAGATGGAATTTCACATTCAATCGGAAAAATGGCTTTGATACCATATACTAACTAGAAAGGCGTGAACCTCGTAGCAAATTTAACTGATGTTCGATAGGCCCATAATACCAAAAAAATCATTGTAAGCCAACTTGACTTATGAATACCCACCATTCGTCGAAGCATAGTGGTTAAAACTTTGTTGATTGCTTCAACTTGGCCATTGTCCTATGGATAATAAGGGGTTGAGTTTTCATGTCGTAAACCCAACTTATCGGTAAGCTCAAACATCATAAAATTCTGAAAATGGGTGCCATGATCGATGACGATGGCTTGAGGGACACCAAACCTAGTGATGATATGATTGAATATGAATAGTGCTGCAGTTTTCACGATGTTATCAAATGTAGGTATCGCCTCAGCCCATTTAGTGAAATAATCCATAGCTACAATGATGTATCCATACCCCCCGACCGAGTGAGGGTTACATGTCATGAAGTCAATGCCATTTAGAAAATGGACCAACAAAAACTACAAGATAGAGAGGAGTAGGATGAGATCAAATCTTATTATTATAGGTTTGACAAGCGTGGAATTTCTGAACTGCGAGAATACAATCTTTGAAAAGCGAAGGCCAGAAGTAACCCTCTCATAGGATCTTTTGGGAAGTGGAATACCTAGATATATACCCTCCACATGTTCTAGAGTGATAGTCATTTAGTTCTTTCTCGTCTTCATCATATGTCAGACATCGTCGAAACACAGAGTCAATACCATGACGGTTAAGGGTATCTCCAAGAATAATATATTGACGGGCTTGATACCTAATACGACGATGATATACACGAGATATACCAGGCTGAAAATTTTGGGTTTGGAAATAAATGATAATGTCTCCATACCAGATATCGTCTGAACTGATCAAAAAGAGAGATTCATCAGAAAAAGAATCTTCTGCCACATTTTCTGGATCAGCGGAGGGAAGGTCACATATCAACTCAGCAAAGACCAAATATTTCTTTGACTTGGATTTCTCAAACTCCAAATAAAACTGCTGGAGAATCATAATCCATTTGGAGTATTTTCCCCCTAGCAATTATCGGGCAAGAATATGTTGCATAGGGTTGCAATTAGAAATAATCTTGGTTTTGCACAATAAGATATAGTGAGGAAAACATTGGACAACTTGAACAACTGCCAAGGCCAATTTATCCACATGCATGTATTTTATTTCGGTGGTCATAAGACTCTGACTTAAATAGTAAATGACATGTTCTTCGTGCAAATCATCCTCTTATACCAAAACCATGGTGATGGTATGATCCGAAGCAACCAAATACAAGAAATAATCTCGACTATAATTGAAGGGAAACAATAATGGTGTGCGGGTTAACACAAGTTTCAAAGCATCAAAGGATTTGTTGGCAGTGTCATCCCACACAAAATTATGATCCTTCTTAAGAAGACGAGTGAAACCTTTCATTAGTTCGTCATAATTGGGAATGAATCGTCGTAGAAAGTTTTCCTTCCCTTGCAAACTTTGGAGTTGGCGTAAGGTAGAAGGAGGAGGAAAATTGATAATGGCTTCAACCTTCAACGGATCCACCCTAATCCCATGCATGGAAATAATAAATCCTAGAAGTCTTCCATACTCCACACAAGAAACACATTTATGTGGATTCAATCGTATGCAGTAATATCGACATTAGAGAAAAATGGCTCGTAAGTGTGCCATGTGATCGTGAGGACGCATGGAATGTGCTGGTAAATCATCAAGGTAAGGTTGTACAATATGCCTAATATTATGAAAGGAATAAGACATAGCTCGTTGAAAAGTTTCACCAACATTCTTGAGACCGAAAGAGAGTTTACGGTACGCAAAGATACCCCAAGGGAAAATAAAAGTGGTCTTATGCTGATCCGTGGGTAAAATATTGATTTGATTATAGCCGAAAAATCCATCCATTAGAGAGAAGATTTCACTTCTGGTGCAATCATCAACGATTTGGTAGACAAAAGGGGTTGAATAATTATCTTTAGGACAAGCCTTGTTAATATCCCTATAATAAACACAAACATCGATCGTTCCTTCATTCTTCGTGATTGGAACAAGATTGGACACCGAATTAGTCAACGCTACAGAGTAGACAAAGCCAACTTTAAGAATTTTTTCAACTCCGAGTTTGATTGCAATGAATTTTCGTGGATGAACTGGGCAAAGTCATTGTTGAATGGGTTTAGCGTCAGGGTATGTCTTCATTTCATGTACAACGATATCTAGATCAATTCCAGGCATCTCTTTGTAACTCCATGCAAAAACATCACAAAATTCTTGGAAAAGGGCCTTTAAGTTTGGATCTCATCGAGAGAACATGAGGCACCTATGTGAACATTTTCCACAATTCTAGGCTTAATTGAAATATCTAAAGGGATGGTGGGTGAAATATTTCCCAAGTTCCCTTCATACAAAATATCACGTGTTGGTTAAGAAACTGGGGGGAAATTGATAACTGTGGATGGATTCAAAATCCGTTGATAACTCTCGATAGTATAGGGTTTGAGGAAGAGGATAGAGTGATGATTCCCATCATCACAAGGTGTGTCTTCCATAGACATAACTTCCATGATCATTTCATCAGTTGGAAATATCATGTGAAATGGATCAGGAGACATATCAAAGAGAGAATGAGGAGAAGGAGACGTCGATTGAATAGCTTGATAGGCCAATTCCACCAGACTTAATGGAATTTGGTCTCCATAACGAGGACATATTATAATATAGGTACTACCCAAGGGTCATATGAGTCAGGGATTTCACCAACACTGGTCGAAATCATGTTAATAGAAGCGACAAGAGGAGGAGGAACATCGGGTGGTGGAATGGGGAAAGTGCCCATTAACGAGGAATATTTTAAGAGACCCACACTGAAATTATCATAACCTGGAGGTGTTTTCTCTATGAAATGAACATTACTAGCGCGTGAATTAGAACTAAAAAAGGCGAGCTGATCTACCGTAAAAAATTTACCATGGTGAGGGAAACGTATCACACGAAAAAGAGTAGAAACAATTGCTTGCATAACATAGATCCAACTATGACCAAGTAAGAGGTTGTAATTGAGAGGTGCATCAAACACATCAACCTCAATAGTAACCGCTTTTCCTTCTAACGCAATAGATAACGCAGGAAGAACACCATAAGGTTTAAACCCTGTACCATTAAAATATTTTAATGTGTTGTGTGACTCGGTAAGGGTAGGAGAGCCAATGGATTTTCAACAGGTGACGAATATGACGCAAGTTGAATCTCCTTCATCAACAACTGTTCGAAAAATATTCTTCGTTTCCACAATTACTTGTATTTGAAAAGCTAATTCATGAGGGAGTATTGGAATGTGATCTTCCAAGTCAAAGATTATTAAATTCATATAAGTAGGACCAATTCCACCAATAGACTCTAACAATGACTTTCATTGAAAAGGAAAACTTTGAAGGAATTCGAGAGCCGACATCGCAGATGGTGCCTGTGCCAGATCCTCTACAATACTATAGTTTTGAGTTGCATGTGCATGTGAGTTAAATGATGACTTACAAATGATGCCCTTAAGAGGCGAGCGAATGACTATATCGGGACTAGGTCATTCGAGATGAAGAGGACCATTAGGATATGGAGCTGATGGAGGAGGTTGAACCAACGAAGGAGGTGGATCATCAACTTTCTCTTTAGAAGTAGAATAATATTTAGTTCGAGTAGCGACTGCAAATTCATTTTTCTTGGAGTCACCAGTACACATAAGTACATAAGAGCTAGTAGAGGGAGAGGGTTGGTCGTGAATAACTAGTTGGGCCTATTGTTGAGAAGAAAAAGGTTGTGACAAAATGGCAGCTGTAGGAGGAGTCCCGGTTCCTTGGAGAAATTTAGTGACTTCTGTGCTTCTCAGATAATCTTTCATGTAATGATCCTCACCACAGATAAGACAAGGATAACAAGGTTTTCAATTTTCTTTATCATCAACAGGTTGAGTTTTGGGCTTATCTGGTTGTTGATTATTAGTTTTATCCTCTTTATTCTTACCCTTCTCTTTCTTCTTATTTTGATATTTACTGGTAGTCATAGACTGGACCGTATTGACCTTAGAGGTTTTACCAGGAGAGGGAGCATGAGGAGTATCATTTTGTACACTACTAGTAGTAGGTTTGGGATTGGAATGATTGACTTGTTTTGACCGAGTCTCAGCATGAAAAGTGCCAATCACACCATCAATAGCATGAGAGGCTACTGGAAGCATTGGGGTTGGATTTGTAGATGGGTGAGGAGCATCAGGGATCAAGTCATATAATGTGCTCGTTTGAGAATAAATGAGGTCCAAGTATTGAGCACGACTAATCACATGTTCTTTAGTGATGACACCTCCCATGGAAACATCACAGGCAATAGGACTGATGAGTGATTTTGTGAACCACTCAGCCAATAATTGATCAGGAATAGGAACTTTTATTAATCGTCGTCTCCTCCTCCACTCATGGATATGATTGGAGATGTGGGTAGAAGAGGATTGTTTAAATGAACTTTAAATTTCCATTCCCGTCTCATACCATATCGCCAGTTGGTAATGTGTCTAGAAATCCATGGCTAAGGTGTTGAAATCATTGAAAAATCCTCTTGGAAATTCAATGTACCATTTGGCAGCTGAACCCATAAGAGTGCATTGGAAAATACGTAATCGGATGGAGTCATCCATCAAGGAGTTGGATGAACACCAAAGATGAAATGTCATGACGTGATTGTTTGGGTCTTCTCCTGATCAACCGTCAAACTTGGGAACGTATGATGGTAATTTGGTAGGTATAACGAGACAACAAGGAGAATGCAAGATAGGATCATTGAAAATCCTAGGTAAACCCAGTAAATCCAAAGTGGCTAGAAATGGCAATTGTCTGTTTACCTAAGGAAACCGATAATTTTGGGGAGGAAATCCCGTAGGTATACCAATAGGATCATAAGCAGTTTGTAAATAGTTAGAGGGTCCAATCAAATTCGGTTGAGGAGGATTTCAAATCAAGTAGACAACATGTTTTGGTTGATTTGACATGCCACCTTGGAAAGGAGCATTAGGTTGGAAATCTTGACCCTAGGTAGGATTTATAGTGCCTGGATAAGGCTACCCAGGATTAGAGGGTATAAAAGAATTTGATTGAGGATTCCCCCCCCCAGGTATTTTTTGATTGCCTTGGAAAGGAAAATTACAAAGTTGGGTTTGTAATCCAGGCGTATACTGCCTGTAAACTGGGTTGTGACCCCAAAATTGGGGTTGTCCCCCAACTTGAGGTTGACCTCCAACAAGAAGTTGAAAACTAGAAGTAACATAATGACTTGTGCCTCCAAGCAATTTGAAGTTACTTGGACCAGGATGATTAAATCCTCCATGTGGTGGAGGAAGACTAGGCCCCCCGGGTGCTTGAGTGGGAGTAGGAATGAAACTGCTAGCAGCATTATACCCAGGTGGAACAAAAAGACTAGGTCCTGAAGATGGACCCTGGGTAATAGAACTACTAAGAGGATTATACACAGGTGGAAGTGATGGATTCAATCTAAGAAGAAGTGGCATTCCAATAGGAGCTTGAGTTGTTACCGAAATTCCGACAGGAAAAGGTGCAACTTGTGGGATCACGGTAGAGCTAGTGATCTAGAGAGGAAGAATTGTATGTGTACCAACCAACAACAGGTCTGAAACCATAACATTACATGTCATACTAGTAAAATGATTAAGAGGTACTGTACAAGTAGTAGAAGTAACAAGTATGTGTGATGACGTAGGTTGGTTTGGACTCATACCTAGTTTATCAAAAATATCGTGTCCCGAGGTAGTCCTCCAAAAGGAACGGGTTAGCACTGAGCTGGGATTAAAAATTTCAAAATTTTGAACTTGGGTTCTAAATGATTCATTGTGAAATGGTGGATCATGCACACTGGACTCTACGAAATGTCCCGAAGGAATTCTAGTATAGTCTTCAATAACAACGTCTCCCGAAGAGTTAATTCAGAGAAAAATTGGGTCTTGTATAACATTCAATAACAGATTTATAGGGAGTGATGATTCAACCAATGGAATATAACTCCCGATCTCAAAGGATATGTTGTTATTGAATGCTCCTTCAGGAGAAAGACCCTATGGTGAATTAGGAATCAAGGGGGCATATTCTTTCGGTTCTTCAAGAGGAAATACTTGCATCCTATGTAAACGAAAAGGGTTGATGTTGGCCACACCCAACAAATAAAAAAATATCTATGGCCAACTAGAGAAAACAAACAACACTTCACTAATAAATCTAGATATCGAGCATACAAACAAACCTTCTTATTTCGAAATCACTAGTTGGTGATGAAATCCAACGTCGCGAGATCAAGATAAGAAATGTATGGGATAAAGTGGGTGGAAAAGTTACATTGACGGCCTACTTAACAGACTTACGCCCTGGTGCAACCTCCCACACATAATCGTGGGTATAGCCTCCAAGGAGCCCGAGTGAGTTTAGCCAATGTCAATTCCAGGTACCATGAAGACTTGCCCCTCCATAATCACCTTGTGTAAAGACCCTAAATAGATAGTTTACTAAGGTTACCAATTACGACAATGATTTCTGGGGAAGCAGTCGATAGTTTGATATACGCGCAAGGGCAGGATATCTAAGCCTAAAATCTCCTCGAGAAGGCCTGCACATGATTTTCTTCTCAAGTGACCCCCAATAATACACACATTCACTACACTAGGACCAACAAAGCAGGGTGAGTAAATTTTCTAGCCTTAATGCGACCTCGTTATTGACCCTTGTGTTAGAAGGGCTTCCTAGGACAAAATGTAACAAGTGGATTTAACTCTCCCTATCACGAGATACTATTGTGTGTTTTGATGCTTTGGAGAGTATTCCTCACACACTATTCCAAAGCGCTATCCCTAGATAATGCTGGTGTATAAGAGTTCTATAAAATAAAAGTTACTGTATAAATTTTAAAATTATGCTTAATTTAATGGCTGTTGTTTAACTCAAAAATGAAGTAGAGATGAAATTGATGAAGTGCTTGACCTTGACTCAAAAATATGCAAAGAGAGATGATATGCAATCTTTTCATTCGATGAACTCTAATTACATAAGAGAGAAGGTTTTATTTTTCCAGAATACAACAAGTTGCAAAATACAATTCCTTTAAATTTTTGAACAATCTCAATGCCAAACAATCAAAGTTATCACATTTTCCAATTTTCTCTTTTTAAACAAAAGCTTGAATGCAAAAAAATTCTTGTAAATACTATGAATAGGAAGATAATTTTCAATTCTTTTTCTTTTCAAATAAAAAACAGAGATCTGAATCAAAAAGAAAAAGTTGTTCAAGAAAATGAATGCACTCACAACACAATTCCCCAAACTTAACTCCTAATGCAACAAAAAATGTAAAATCAAGAAAACTTATTTGTCTAATGAAGTAAAAAATCATTTTCCAATCAAGAACAATCCAAAACTCATAAAAAATCATTAACAATTTAACTGACAAGCACTCAAGGATGAAACCCATAGATTATACCCTTTCAACAATAAGTGACAGGTAGAACTTTGAAGCTTATGAAAAATACTCTCAACACTTGAGAAATGATCAAAATCAATTAAAAATTGCAAACCAAACTGTGAATAATCATTCAACATGACGAAAAATTCATTCCAAGAAATGATAAAAAATTTGGGCAAAGAGAAAAATTGACTCTCACTCAAAAACAATTTCTTCAGGAATCGTCATAGGCAACAAAAGGACACAGTGCGACGATCGTCGCAGGTAGTTAGAAATACACAGTGCAATGTCGTCGCACTGATTTTCATAGCAGGGTGCGACAATGACTGAAAATGAAGAAAATATAAACATAGGACATGATTTTTCAATGAACTTTCAAGACCTAAGAGTCAACATGGATCACCCAATGACTCAGAGAATGAAAAATCAACCAAAAGCAGGCAAGCCAAAAGCAAAAAAGAAAGTAAGGACCAAAAGAGGACGATCCCCAGTATGTTCGCCAATTTTGTTACTGGAAAAATTGATAAGTGCGGACACAAACTAATCTCCTTAACTTCAACAAGAAATTATAAAAAAACATAGCAAAATAAAAGCTTCTCCTTAGATCTCATTGTAATGTAAACTAGTTCAATGAAGGATAAATGACATACCGTTTAAACATCGTTTGATCCTCGCTAGTTTCATCCTTGCTCCATCCTTAGATTTGTGGGATTGTTAACTTGTTAAGAAGCACAAAACAACAAGGAGAGAGAGCAATGATATATATATATATATATATATATATATATATATATATA
>JASDQU011103679.1:5503-16205 GCA_032191745.1 Picea mariana
TACACTAAAGTTTCTAAAAATCGGTAGTTGATAGGCTCCACCTTTTGCAAAAATGAGATTTTATGAGCTAGTGCCTAAACCCCAATCAAGAACCTAAATTAATGACATTTCAAATGCTTTTAGGAGGTTTCACATATGAAACCTTGCAAGAGGAACTCAAGAATGCAAGTGCAACAAGATATCTTTGTGATTGTATAATTATGTTATGCTTGTCATATATGGAAGGACTCACCCTTAATATCAACATTGAAGCCAAGTACAAATCTCTATTATAAGGTTGAAGATATCATGATGTTAAGAAGCTTATTGTTCAAGTAGAATAGATGTTTTTTTTTTTGTTTGCTAGTTTGTCCGTGACCTGCGAGACTAGCCCGTGGCTAAGAAACCGCAACTCAGGGGCATCTAAGCCATCAAAATCACCCGGGGATCGCACTCGGCCTGAGCCACACCAACCCTTAACATGGCTCGATTTTTTGTCCCCACGGGTTTCAAACCAGGGACTTTAACATCACAGAGTGCCTTAACAACACACTCCATCATCGACTGTCCTACACCTCGGGGACAAATAGAATAGATGTTAATAATCAAAGCTTTTAAATAAAAATTTAGTACCAAAACATGAGAGTATTGAAGCGTTAATGAATAAATAAGAATACAACCAAGTTTTTTTTTCTCCATTCTAATATAAAACTAGATGAATAAAAACATTTGAATTAGAGTCAATGAAGGATAGTAAGAGATGGTTCATGCATGGAATTTATATTTAGATTAATTAATTATATTATGCCTTTTAGGGTGAGTGATATTAGCATGCATGTGTGCAATTTAAAGAACATTTGGTTAGGTAATTAGCGTGAGTAACAATTTAGCAATAACTTTGTCTTTTTTCGAGCTCTCTTAACTTTATAGTAATTCCATTCATATGGATAATTCATTTTTAATTTCCATAACTATAAACATGTGACAATACACTCTTTATTTTACGAGAATAATAATTACATTAAATTTTAAGAATCATTCTTGAGTTATACCTATAGGCTAACATTATATCGAGTCAAAGTTATTGCAAATTTGTACAAAATCAAACTTATTATAATGTTTCACCAATTGTATCTTCTTCAAGTCTCCTTTTAAACAAATTTTCATATTAGTAATATTATATAACTAAAAATTTTCATATTAGTGTCAATTTGCAAATTTTCATATTAGTCAATATTTGATAATGGATAAATCCTAAAAAAACATGAAAAATGAAATTGAATTTTAATAGCTTTGAGCCATCAATTAGCTAAGTTACTTGGCTAACTATTAAGCAAAGAAGTCACATCCAAAATTATGGGAATAATGGGCATGGTGGCTAGGAAATTTTGCTATTGCATTTGTTGGAGTTCTCTTCTTCATTATCTCCTTTATTATTAGTTTGTAATTGTCTCAAGAATTCAACTCGGAGAAACAATCCTAATAATCTTTCTCTTTTATGTAGTTGGGTCTTCCATTAAGGTGCTCATTTTTTTTCCTCAGAAAAAAGTGTAATTCTATTCATCCAAAGAGAACCAAAATTCATTTTGTAGGTGCATAAAGCATGACCAAATCTTGGGTAGAAAAATCCCAAAGGGACAAAAGAAACTGGTTGGTAAGCCATAAAGAGAATATAACAACAGGAGCTCAGAGAAACCCCAAATGGGCCAGAAAACCCAGTTCAAGAGATCTCGTCACAGAATAAAACCCCAAACAATGCAATCCAAACAAACCCTGGTGGCCAGATGGACCAGGTCAGATTGGTATGAAAACCTTCACATCAGCAGAACCATATAGCAGCAACGTCGATGGAGACCTCAACCAACAACAGTAAGACTAGAAACTGCACGCCCACTCAATGGACCTCAAAGTGATCAAACCACATCGCACACCCAAGGATAGGACCTCAAAGCTCTAACACAAACCCCGCCAGATAGAAAGATACATCGATAGCCACCAATAGGAGATGGATCTGAGCATACATCAAACCCTGAACAAACCAAAGAAACCAGAGAGAGGAACCGCAAATAAGGAACGAAATAAAGTAGAGACCTCACCAATAAATACACAAATATGAGAAAAAAAGACCAGGCGGCACCCCTGCAAATGCACCCATAAGCAAGATTGCAGCTCGAATCCAAAAGAATAACGGATCTAGTCCCAAAGCAAACTCCAATGGAAGAATGGCCAAGCAAACATAGGTTGTGAGCACCGAAGCCCACTCAAAGGAAGAACAGATCTGGGCAAAGGAATCGAACTGAGCAAAGCAAGAGAACCAAGGCGACGGAACTGCAACACCGAGAAACGATGGGTCGCCTCCACAATCCAGAAAGAAGCCCAATACGCACACGAAGATCAAAGAATGGGAAGGAAGGAGAGCTCTCTGCAAGAAAAACCATGAAAGGTAGACTCAGAATAAGGAAAAAACGTCGAGGAGAAGATGGCTTCAGGCCAAAGGAGGCCGCAGAGAAATCCACACTCGGGCATCTAAAGAGAATAGTAAAAAATGAGGGGTTTGTGGCTTGGGAAACCCTAGTCGTAGACCCCAGATCTCGATCATATAATACCTCTCTCTCCATGAAGGTGCTCATTCTTTGTTCTATCTTTTGATTTAATTTGTTGTACTTCTTCAACTTCTTGGAGATTACTTCAACCATGTCTTTTAAAATGTCCCTTTCCTTTCCATTGACCTCATATTCAAAGTGAGTGATTCTCTTCCCCTTATTCCTTTGGGTGCTCCATGTTGATGAGTGTTTTAGGCTTGGTGGGGAAAATTGTTGTTTTTTACATTAAAAACTATAAACATACATATAATTGTGAATTTGGATCTATGATTGGATTTTTCACCAAATTTTCTACCTTTTTCATGTAAATTCATGACATAAACTCCAAATTCTCAAACTCCATTCTTAAAGTGAACAAGTGTTAAGATTGCCATTATGATTGAGGTCATTCTTAGTTTTATCACTCGTTATTCTTATAATTATACAATGAAGGTTCTTCATTCCCAACTACTTTAAGGAATGTAGATGCCTTAAACAATTATCTGATGCAATGGAAAGACCTACTCAAATGTGATATCCCTTTTGTAGAAAAGGAATTTTAACCTTGATAATTAAATGAACTATTTTTATGAAAGCACATAAAATGACAAGAAAACAACTATTAAAAATGTAGTAATTTTGTTGCGAGGGTAAAGGTGTTGTGGAGTGAAGTTGTATCATCATGAGGGTAGAGTTGAGAGGTGAAGTTGTGCAATTACCCCCCGCGAGGGCGAGATGAGGAGTAATGTTAGAATTTGACATTCACTTTTATATTTTAAATAAAAAATTAGAATGACCAAAAATTTTCATTGCCCTTTAATTTATGTTTATACAAATTTATAATGAGTCATTTTTTTTAATAAGAGACTAATGTCCTTGTGGGTGTAGAGCCCTTGCATGTCCTTGTGGGTGTAGAGCCCTTGCTTGTGTCCATACGAGAGAATGCATTTAACCTCTTGATGTTGGTTTCCCTCCATCATCAAAGAGACTCGACACATGTCCTGCAAGGTAAATTAGTTTTAAGTGGACGTTGACATGATACTTTATCCTTTTTAAAGAAACTCACTGAAGCGACTTTTCCACACAAAGACAATAAAATTTCGCCATACAAAAAATCATAATATTATTATAACGATGTTCTATGCAAAAAGGGTGAGCATAAAATCATACAATGCATAGCCATTTCAAAGTGATTTGCGTAGATTTTAGAGGCAAGGGTACACATGTTGTTGTTCCATGACTCATATGACGACTACAATGTGGAATCAAGTGCACATAGTAGTACAACTAGATTCCACAAGGGATCCCACGTCCCCTTACATGTGGTGCAATTAAGATGACAACACCCATGCACATATGAAGTGCAATAAATGGTTAACCTCTAGGCATCTATGGTTGCGTGATTAATGATATTTATCCTCATCCATACAAAAATATTACACATTTACACAAAAAGTACCATGCATTTTCACAACTTGTATGAAACTTACTTACCAAGTTATAATTTATTTTATTTTTTAGATGCATATATACATTACAATCATATCACAACACACACATATTTTAGGGCATCAACTACAACGGTTATAGCAATATTTTCCTCACCCCATGCAACTTGCTCAGAAGGCCTTTTCCATTTCCCTATGCAGACTTGAAGTCCCTTTTTGCAATTCCCAGAGCTAAAAATTGTATTTTTCCACATATACATGCCCTAACAACTATACAATGTGTGTATAAGCAGGTTGCACCATTACAGCCCGTGTACATCAGGTTTTGTGCTAAAAATAAAAAAATGGTGTCGGGTTTCGATGTCACGTCACGAGATCCATGATCCTTGACCTTCCATATACTAGAAATCTTTCAACTCGGCCCTTCAGTTCCATTTGAAGTCTATAAATGGGCCTTATCCAAGCTGTAGAGAAGAGGAGAAGAATTCAACTTTGAGAGCAAAGTTACTCTGGAGAAATTATTCACTTCATATTGAGTCTGCATCCCTTTGTCCTTTTAAGTTTGAACACATTGTTCAGCCCCCAAGCTCTTCCCTGTTTGGTAGAGAACCTCATTGTCTCTCTTATATGACATTGCCTTTGGTGGAGGATTGAAGTGGTGGAGGCCCAGCTGGAAGGGACTTAGTTTCTCGGTTTTGAACGTGCCGACACGGAAGTTTGTCATTCATACACTTCTGTTGATTACATATTAATAGAAATACCGTTTTCTCATCCAATTAATGTCTTGCAAATATTTGAATTGTTATTCCATGGGTGTATTTGTTATGAATATTGATGAATTATGCTATTGTATGTGTTAACTTTATATATTATCACCATATGCTTGCGTATCTTGGTTGTTGAGGACAAGTTGCAGGTGTATTGCTTTGAGTCAAGTGCTCAACGGTGGACTTCATCGAATGTCTAGACGAGGTAGGCTCTTTATCTTGTCTGGTTATCATAATTGTTTATATAGCATACTTGAGATTAGAGTTGATTTATGCGGTCATTTACGTCTGTTGTGGTTTACCTCATGCCATAGATTGATTTTCCTCGTAACAAAATTGGCAACCATATTGGGAATTGAATCTTCTTTCCGAGGTTTGGAGTGTTTTTTTCCTTTGATTGCTCTCGTTTATCTTGAGTTTATTGTCGTCTAATTACTTGACAACCTCTTGTCATTTTGATTCTGAGTTTCTTGGCTTTACCCTTAACCTGGCAGTGTTTTAACACATATACGTGGGTTTTCCCTTGACAGATGCATACATACACGAGCTGTCGTTCTATAGGGGGCGTACATACGCGGTTTTCTCCTGAACAGTCGCATACATCATCCTTTTTTTTCTTGATTGTTGAGTTTGATGTTTGTTGGGTAACTGTTGATGGTTGTTAAGTCTTCTTAGGTCTCTGTCATGACTATTAAGTGCCTGCAGAGTGATAGGAAACTTTTCTTTGGTTGAATTTTTGGGCGGTTTTTCTTTCTCATCATCCTTTTCATTGGTTGTCCTTGCATCTTGGGCTAGGTGTTTTCTTCCCGATACTCTACTTGGTTTGTCTATATTTACATACAGTAGGGCTTTATATCAAGTTGTTGTTCAGTTCTTGCATTTTCATTCTTTTATATTGAAAATACAAAAATATACATTTGGCATTGTTGGCATTTGATCTTTTGGGTTCTTATCGTTGATCTTAGTACAAGTATGGAAAGATTGCATTTATTGGAAATTGCATAATTGAATTGAAAGTTGCATTTTGAAAAGCTTATCATTTATTAAGAATTGAAGTTAGGACTTTGCATTATATTCATATTCATTTATTTTACTTGTTGAGTCATAACATCATCAGTTTCACAACCGTACCTTTTGAGTAAACAAAGCCGCTAAAAGTAACGTTGATAAATTTAAAATTGATTAGAAACGATTTTATTTTTCAAGGTGCACAAACTAGCTTAAGATTTAGAGCCTTGGAATAGGGTTTTGTGAGTAAACTTCTCCAAGGCTATTAAACTCAACATATGTGTTTGACTAAGGAAGTGGTGAAATCCATTGTATAATTTGTGACGTCAGGAGGCTCCGCTCACACCGGAGCTAAGCACGAGGTCGCATGAAGTTGGTTGAGGAGATATCCCTCTAATACCTTCTTAGCATCAGAGATATTTATGGGGATCTATTCGTATATGGTGGTCTTTCTAGTACCTTTGCCTCTGTGAGAGGCAGTGCTTTCGATATTTTGGGCTCTGTTACCCTGCCCATACGGTGGATCTGACTTATGACTGTTCGCCTGCACATTGGTTATATCATGGTGGCTTAGTTTCTTGACATAGACAACCACATAGGTTACTTGAATGAGTTATTCTGTAGGTACCCTGGGTTAGATAAGGGTCAGACAACCCATAGCCTTTATGGAGGATTACCTATCCAGGGGGATCTGACTGACTGGTTGTTAAGCCCACGAGGTCCCTTATAAATGATTATGATACCTCCAATATTTTGCAAGGAGTCTCAGGCCCCTCTTGGGCGAGGCACACCTACTTTAGGGAGGGAGGCCCCTTTCAACCACTTTATCCTATTTGTGTCCATATTGGCCTTTTGCTTATTTTGGTGTGCTCTTTGATTGTTAGTTGGCCTTAGGATTTGTTTTTATATCTCAAGTATTGAGTCATCATGGAGCCAGACCAACTTTCTCATAAGTCTCATCGTTTGTTAAAGTTACCACCGCATCTTGTGTCTTTGCCTTATAAAAGGCATAAAGTTATCAAACGCAGTACACACACCTCTACCTGCCATACTTGTGGTCATACAAGTATGAGTATTGAGTCGAGTCAAAAAGATACTGGGAGTCCTTCAACTCCCATACCCACTATAGTTAATGGTACTCCTTCGATACCTTCAACCACCATGGTTGTAGTGCCAGAGTTTCCCATCATCACTCATGTTCGACCTATAGTTAATACTAAACCTATAACCACAAACCCTTTTGGGCCTCTTTTTCGTTCATCGGAATACAATACTCAGTCCATCCCTACGAGCTCTAGCCCTTTTTCTTATGGTATGCTGAATTTCACATTGCAATTCGCATCCTCCATTCAAGAGTCTAATCTGAATACTAGTATTGGACTTGGGGGCATGGCTCCTCTGCATATTCCATTCTCGTTTAGCGGTGCTCATATTCCTCAAACAACTCCTATGGTTGGAAGACTACCTCCTTTTCACCCCGAGTCTAATCTTGGTCTTAATGCTTCTAGATGGAGTAGTCAACCTGGCGGACAAGTTGTTGCTTATGTTCTGTCCTTTATACCTACCTCCTCCACACCGATTTTGACCAACACGTTTGGCATGACGAATCCACCTCTATCCTCTAGATTCACACTTGGAGGAGGTCAATTTCACACCTTGGGAAACCCCCAACCTGGATATACTCTCGTTGGGGGAAATATTTACAATCCTCATCATAACATTCCTACTAGAATGGTGCCCAACCAACCCTTTATGAATCAGTTTGGAGGGGGGTTTTACAATCCCGGACAAGGCCATGGGGCATACCAGAACCCTGCATGGGTCGCAATTCCCCAACAACAATCTTTCTCGAGAGCTTGGGGCTAGATGTCGCAACCCTATCTCCCTTTTCTGGCCACGCTCAATTTGCCAGACTTGTCAAGAATAATGAATGACCATGTACGTCATTACCCGACATGGCCCCCCGTCCCCATCAAGATTCCTTCAGATAATCTAAAATTCGAGGGCAAGACACCTGAGGATCCCGGTGATCACGTCACTACTTTTCATCTTTGGTTCTCTTCTAAGTCCCTTAATGACAATTCTATTCATTTAAGATTGTTTCAACTCACCCTCACATGGGTCGCAACGAAATGGTACATAGAGCTATCGGGGGGGGGGTCATACGAAAATTTTAATCAGATAGTTTTAGTCTTCCTCAACCACTTCCAATTGTTGGTTCGTTACGATGTCGGCATAAAAATTGTGTTGTCCTTTTGCTAGGGTAAAGCCACCCATATCTTGGATCACATCCAAGAGTGGCGTAGATGGAAGAGGTTGATCAAGGCCTACATTCCTCCAGATTTCCTATTGGAATGGTTTCTTAAGTCTTTAAAGCCTTATATTTCAAAGTATGTTTCTATATCCGGAGTTACATATGAGGAAGAATTCATCTTTAAATCCCATTAGTTAGATCTTATATTTGTCCTTCGGGTACATTCACATACCAGAAAATGCCTTTCGGCCTTAAAAATGTCAGAGAAACCTTCCAACGAGCCATGACCATCGATTTTCATGATCTCTAGCATATAGTCGAAGCTTACCTTGATGATCTTTGTTATCACATGAAGTTTTTAAGGGTCTCATGAAGTTGTTATGGGTCAATTTTATCTTTAGGTTTTAAATTTTTTATCCTTAGTCTTGTTTAAGTTTCACTTTTAGTCTCCTCTTTATGGTTTTCTTAGGTCTTAACACAAAATAAATGTAAGGTTGAATGTCGGCCCATACCTTTGGTTTATACCTTCATCTCATCACACGATTAGACAACCATCACCATCACCCTTATGCCACCACTAGCCTGACATGTCACTACCTTCACTATGCGCTTAAACCCCTCCACCTTGTCCCTCTACCTGTTAGGAGGTCAAATCAAGTCATTTTAGTACGTTGCCATCTCATCAGAAGTTTGCGTAGTACATCTTGAGAACATCTTCCCTCTTTATCATTATTGCACTTATGAGGGTTGTGTTAGTCGATCTCATTGTTTTCACCATCCATAATTTAAAAGAAATAAGTTAGGATTTAGTCATTTAAGGTTGTCTAACTGTTTTCTCAAATATTTGAATTTCTCTCCTAGTTCAGCGCTGCAGAAGCTCCTAAGTTCAGATAGGCGCTGTGAATTCTGCTACAGACTGGCTGACAAAGGGGAATTGAAGGTTAGAGTGGTTCTCGGCAGTTTCATGCTATTTGAAGCATATCTACAATCGAGCCACGTTGTCCAGGTACTCCTTGAGTTTTCTGAGCTATGTTGAATATCATATTAAAGTTGTGCTTATGTTTCTCTTCTTGGGTGTTACGAAAATAGGATCTACATTCCAAACCTACCTCTTTACCTTTGTTATCACCAAATTCTCAGCTTGTCTGTAGTATTGTCATCCTCTTATATCGCAATTGAGCAAATCATGTTGTCAGATCCATTGTGCCTATCTCTTTCTTGGCCCTTGTTGTTATACTGCGAAATCTGCTATGAATTGCACTAAGGATCCCATGTTCCAACGTTGCGAACCTGTGCATAAAACTCAACATTGTTATCCTCTGATTGCATGAACTGCATCATCTCTTTCCCTATACAGTTTCAATTTTTATTTCAAATCTAGAGTATGTCTACATTGAAAAGTTTAAGAGCCTTGCTTATTAAAATGGTGATGACCTTGGATGATGGTGAATTATTAGATTAAAACCCTGGCAACTGCCTCCTCCTTGCATATCCTTTTTTCTGAAAGGTTTTAATCCTTCTTAGCCATAAGTTTCCCTTCCATAAGTTCAACAGTCAAACAAACAGGAAAACACTGAAGCCTTACATTAAAGCCAACTTTGAAAAAGATCATCATTCAAGACCTATGTCCTTGTTTGGCCTCTCATATCTCTCAGATTATTATAGTGTTTTTCCTCTTGTTTATAGAAAATGGATACACCTCATCAGAAGATATCTCATAAGGGTGGGAGTGTAGTCAAGACAGAGCCTTGTGATATGCAATTGTTTAGTGATCAACCTATGATCAGAGAGGTCTTCCAGAAGGTTGGATGTTTAAATTTATGTCAGAATATGCAGAGGGGACACTCTGAGGTAGTCAGAGAGTTTGCCTTAAATTTTGATGGCATTAAAACCAAGGTGGGAACCCTTGAAATGGAGGTATCTGAAGCCACCATTACAGCAGCCACTGAGATACCCAACACTGGTGAAAGATGGTTTAAATCCATGACTCTTAATGCAGCCTTCTCTAAAGAGTTCTTCAAACAAGAACATCATGGATATAACCTATCAAAGGGAGTGCCTCAAAGCCACTTGGTTGAGGGATTTTACAAGATGTTAAAGGTGATCGAGAGATATTTTACATGTGAGGGCAGATTCAACATGATTTACCAATATCACATTAGACTTTTGTTGCACTTCCCGGGAAAAGACCTAATGAACATCCCTTTCTATTTGTTTTGGAGTATGGGGGAAATGGCTGATAGGGTCCAAGCCAAGTCCAAGGCTATGAACACAAGTGTTTTCCACTCAGGGTTGATTAGGATGCTTGTGATGGAGGAGTTGAAGAAGATAAACATAGCTTGGGAGAAGTTCATTGCCTATGCAAATCTATAGTTAAATGTAGCCCCTACTCCTCAATCTAAGGTGAAGAGCCCTTTGCAAGCTGATAGTGTTGTCCACACAAAGAAAAGAAAAAGGAGAAAGGGAAAACACATTGCCAAAGATGATGAGGCTCCTAAGGAACAAGAAGAAGAAGGAGGAGGATCTCATCACTCTCCACAGAGGGAATTTTCACCCCAACCAACTCCAGAATTAGAAGAAGTTCCCTCAGATAAAACCACAAGAAAAAAAGGGAGAAAGTTATTCTTCCCCTCACCTATTGTTGCAGTTGAGACTAGAGCTAGG
>JASDQU011103679.1:16225-30207 GCA_032191745.1 Picea mariana
AGAATAAGGAAAAAACGTCGAGGAGAAGATGGCTTCAGGCCAAAGGAGGCCGCAGAGAAATCCACACTCGGGCATCTAAAGAGAATAGTAAAAAATGAGGGGTTTGTGGCTTGGGAAACCCTAGTCGTAGACCCCAGATCTCGATCATATAATACCTCTCTCTCCATGAAGGTGCTCATTCTTTGTTCTATCTTTTGATTTAATTTGTTGTACTTCTTCAACTTCTTGGAGATTACTTCAACCATGTCTTTTAAAATGTCCCTTTCCTTTCCATTGACCTCATATTCAAAGTGAGTGATTCTCTTCCCCTTATTCCTTTGGGTGCTCCATGTTGATGAGTGTTTTAGGCTTGGTGGGGAAAATTGTTGTTTTTTACATTAAAAACTATAAACATACATATAATTGTGAATTTGGATCTATGATTGGATTTTTCACCAAATTTTCTACCTTTTTCATGTAAATTCATGACATAAACTCCAAATTCTCAAACTCCATTCTTAAAGTGAACAAGTGTTAAGATTGCCATTATGATTGAGGTCATTCTTAGTTTTATCACTCGTTATTCTTATAATTATACAATGAAGGTTCTTCATTCCCAACTACTTTAAGGAATGTAGATGCCTTAAACAATTATCTGATGCAATGGAAAGACCTACTCAAATGTGATATCCCTTTTGTAGAAAAGGAATTTTAACCTTGATAATTAAATGAACTATTTTTATGAAAGCACATAAAATGACAAGAAAACAACTATTAAAAATGTAGTAATTTTGTTGCGAGGGTAAAGGTGTTGTGGAGTGAAGTTGTATCATCATGAGGGTAGAGTTGAGAGGTGAAGTTGTGCAATTACCCCCCGCGAGGGCGAGATGAGGAGTAATGTTAGAATTTGACATTCACTTTTATATTTTAAATAAAAAATTAGAATGACCAAAAATTTTCATTGCCCTTTAATTTATGTTTATACAAATTTATAATGAGTCATTTTTTTTAATAAGAGACTAATGTCCTTGTGGGTGTAGAGCCCTTGCATGTCCTTGTGGGTGTAGAGCCCTTGCTTGTGTCCATACGAGAGAATGCATTTAACCTCTTGATGTTGGTTTCCCTCCATCATCAAAGAGACTCGACACATGTCCTGCAAGGTAAATTAGTTTTAAGTGGACGTTGACATGATACTTTATCCTTTTTAAAGAAACTCACTGAAGCGACTTTTCCACACAAAGACAATAAAATTTCGCCATACAAAAAATCATAATATTATTATAACGATGTTCTATGCAAAAAGGGTGAGCATAAAATCATACAATGCATAGCCATTTCAAAGTGATTTGCGTAGATTTTAGAGGCAAGGGTACACATGTTGTTGTTCCATGACTCATATGACGACTACAATGTGGAATCAAGTGCACATAGTAGTACAACTAGATTCCACAAGGGATCCCACGTCCCCTTACATGTGGTGCAATTAAGATGACAACACCCATGCACATATGAAGTGCAATAAATGGTTAACCTCTAGGCATCTATGGTTGCGTGATTAATGATATTTATCCTCATCCATACAAAAATATTACACATTTACACAAAAAGTACCATGCATTTTCACAACTTGTATGAAACTTACTTACCAAGTTATAATTTATTTTATTTTTTAGATGCATATATACATTACAATCATATCACAACACACACATATTTTAGGGCATCAACTACAACGGTTATAGCAATATTTTCCTCACCCCATGCAACTTGCTCAGAAGGCCTTTTCCATTTCCCTATGCAGACTTGAAGTCCCTTTTTGCAATTCCCAGAGCTAAAAATTGTATTTTTCCACATATACATGCCCTAACAACTATACAATGTGTGTATAAGCAGGTTGCACCATTACAGCCCGTGTACATCAGGTTTTGTGCTAAAAATAAAAAAATGGTGTCGGGTTTCGATGTCACGTCACGAGATCCATGATCCTTGACCTTCCATATACTAGAAATCTTTCAACTCGGCCCTTCAGTTCCATTTGAAGTCTATAAATGGGCCTTATCCAAGCTGTAGAGAAGAGGAGAAGAATTCAACTTTGAGAGCAAAGTTACTCTGGAGAAATTATTCACTTCATATTGAGTCTGCATCCCTTTGTCCTTTTAAGTTTGAACACATTGTTCAGCCCCCAAGCTCTTCCCTGTTTGGTAGAGAACCTCATTGTCTCTCTTATATGACATTGCCTTTGGTGGAGGATTGAAGTGGTGGAGGCCCAGCTGGAAGGGACTTAGTTTCTCGGTTTTGAACGTGCCGACACGGAAGTTTGTCATTCATACACTTCTGTTGATTACATATTAATAGAAATACCGTTTTCTCATCCAATTAATGTCTTGCAAATATTTGAATTGTTATTCCATGGGTGTATTTGTTATGAATATTGATGAATTATGCTATTGTATGTGTTAACTTTATATATTATCACCATATGCTTGCGTATCTTGGTTGTTGAGGACAAGTTGCAGGTGTATTGCTTTGAGTCAAGTGCTCAACGGTGGACTTCATCGAATGTCTAGACGAGGTAGGCTCTTTATCTTGTCTGGTTATCATAATTGTTTATATAGCATACTTGAGATTAGAGTTGATTTATGCGGTCATTTACGTCTGTTGTGGTTTACCTCATGCCATAGATTGATTTTCCTCGTAACAAAATTGGCAACCATATTGGGAATTGAATCTTCTTTCCGAGGTTTGGAGTGTTTTTTTCCTTTGATTGCTCTCGTTTATCTTGAGTTTATTGTCGTCTAATTACTTGACAACCTCTTGTCATTTTGATTCTGAGTTTCTTGGCTTTACCCTTAACCTGGCAGTGTTTTAACACATATACGTGGGTTTTCCCTTGACAGATGCATACATACACGAGCTGTCGTTCTATAGGGGGCGTACATACGCGGTTTTCTCCTGAACAGTCGCATACATCATCCTTTTTTTTCTTGATTGTTGAGTTTGATGTTTGTTGGGTAACTGTTGATGGTTGTTAAGTCTTCTTAGGTCTCTGTCATGACTATTAAGTGCCTGCAGAGTGATAGGAAACTTTTCTTTGGTTGAATTTTTGGGCGGTTTTTCTTTCTCATCATCCTTTTCATTGGTTGTCCTTGCATCTTGGGCTAGGTGTTTTCTTCCCGATACTCTACTTGGTTTGTCTATATTTACATACAGTAGGGCTTTATATCAAGTTGTTGTTCAGTTCTTGCATTTTCATTCTTTTATATTGAAAATACAAAAATATACATTTGGCATTGTTGGCATTTGATCTTTTGGGTTCTTATCGTTGATCTTAGTACAAGTATGGAAAGATTGCATTTATTGGAAATTGCATAATTGAATTGAAAGTTGCATTTTGAAAAGCTTATCATTTATTAAGAATTGAAGTTAGGACTTTGCATTATATTCATATTCATTTATTTTACTTGTTGAGTCATAACATCATCAGTTTCACAACCGTACCTTTTGAGTAAACAAAGCCGCTAAAAGTAACGTTGATAAATTTAAAATTGATTAGAAACGATTTTATTTTTCAAGGTGCACAAACTAGCTTAAGATTTAGAGCCTTGGAATAGGGTTTTGTGAGTAAACTTCTCCAAGGCTATTAAACTCAACATATGTGTTTGACTAAGGAAGTGGTGAAATCCATTGTATAATTTGTGACGTCAGGAGGCTCCGCTCACACCGGAGCTAAGCACGAGGTCGCATGAAGTTGGTTGAGGAGATATCCCTCTAATACCTTCTTAGCATCAGAGATATTTATGGGGATCTATTCGTATATGGTGGTCTTTCTAGTACCTTTGCCTCTGTGAGAGGCAGTGCTTTCGATATTTTGGGCTCTGTTACCCTGCCCATACGGTGGATCTGACTTATGACTGTTCGCCTGCACATTGGTTATATCATGGTGGCTTAGTTTCTTGACATAGACAACCACATAGGTTACTTGAATGAGTTATTCTGTAGGTACCCTGGGTTAGATAAGGGTCAGACAACCCATAGCCTTTATGGAGGATTACCTATCCAGGGGGATCTGACTGACTGGTTGTTAAGCCCACGAGGTCCCTTATAAATGATTATGATACCTCCAATATTTTGCAAGGAGTCTCAGGCCCCTCTTGGGCGAGGCACACCTACTTTAGGGAGGGAGGCCCCTTTCAACCACTTTATCCTATTTGTGTCCATATTGGCCTTTTGCTTATTTTGGTGTGCTCTTTGATTGTTAGTTGGCCTTAGGATTTGTTTTTATATCTCAAGTATTGAGTCATCATGGAGCCAGACCAACTTTCTCATAAGTCTCATCGTTTGTTAAAGTTACCACCGCATCTTGTGTCTTTGCCTTATAAAAGGCATAAAGTTATCAAACGCAGTACACACACCTCTACCTGCCATACTTGTGGTCATACAAGTATGAGTATTGAGTCGAGTCAAAAAGATACTGGGAGTCCTTCAACTCCCATACCCACTATAGTTAATGGTACTCCTTCGATACCTTCAACCACCATGGTTGTAGTGCCAGAGTTTCCCATCATCACTCATGTTCGACCTATAGTTAATACTAAACCTATAACCACAAACCCTTTTGGGCCTCTTTTTCGTTCATCGGAATACAATACTCAGTCCATCCCTACGAGCTCTAGCCCTTTTTCTTATGGTATGCTGAATTTCACATTGCAATTCGCATCCTCCATTCAAGAGTCTAATCTGAATACTAGTATTGGACTTGGGGGCATGGCTCCTCTGCATATTCCATTCTCGTTTAGCGGTGCTCATATTCCTCAAACAACTCCTATGGTTGGAAGACTACCTCCTTTTCACCCCGAGTCTAATCTTGGTCTTAATGCTTCTAGATGGAGTAGTCAACCTGGCGGACAAGTTGTTGCTTATGTTCTGTCCTTTATACCTACCTCCTCCACACCGATTTTGACCAACACGTTTGGCATGACGAATCCACCTCTATCCTCTAGATTCACACTTGGAGGAGGTCAATTTCACACCTTGGGAAACCCCCAACCTGGATATACTCTCGTTGGGGGAAATATTTACAATCCTCATCATAACATTCCTACTAGAATGGTGCCCAACCAACCCTTTATGAATCAGTTTGGAGGGGGGTTTTACAATCCCGGACAAGGCCATGGGGCATACCAGAACCCTGCATGGGTCGCAATTCCCCAACAACAATCTTTCTCGAGAGCTTGGGGCTAGATGTCGCAACCCTATCTCCCTTTTCTGGCCACGCTCAATTTGCCAGACTTGTCAAGAATAATGAATGACCATGTACGTCATTACCCGACATGGCCCCCCGTCCCCATCAAGATTCCTTCAGATAATCTAAAATTCGAGGGCAAGACACCTGAGGATCCCGGTGATCACGTCACTACTTTTCATCTTTGGTTCTCTTCTAAGTCCCTTAATGACAATTCTATTCATTTAAGATTGTTTCAACTCACCCTCACATGGGTCGCAACGAAATGGTACATAGAGCTATCGGGGGGGGGGTCATACGAAAATTTTAATCAGATAGTTTTAGTCTTCCTCAACCACTTCCAATTGTTGGTTCGTTACGATGTCGGCATAAAAATTGTGTTGTCCTTTTGCTAGGGTAAAGCCACCCATATCTTGGATCACATCCAAGAGTGGCGTAGATGGAAGAGGTTGATCAAGGCCTACATTCCTCCAGATTTCCTATTGGAATGGTTTCTTAAGTCTTTAAAGCCTTATATTTCAAAGTATGTTTCTATATCCGGAGTTACATATGAGGAAGAATTCATCTTTAAATCCCATTAGTTAGATCTTATATTTGTCCTTCGGGTACATTCACATACCAGAAAATGCCTTTCGGCCTTAAAAATGTCAGAGAAACCTTCCAACGAGCCATGACCATCGATTTTCATGATCTCTAGCATATAGTCGAAGCTTACCTTGATGATCTTTGTTATCACATGAAGTTTTTAAGGGTCTCATGAAGTTGTTATGGGTCAATTTTATCTTTAGGTTTTAAATTTTTTATCCTTAGTCTTGTTTAAGTTTCACTTTTAGTCTCCTCTTTATGGTTTTCTTAGGTCTTAACACAAAATAAATGTAAGGTTGAATGTCGGCCCATACCTTTGGTTTATACCTTCATCTCATCACACGATTAGACAACCATCACCATCACCCTTATGCCACCACTAGCCTGACATGTCACTACCTTCACTATGCGCTTAAACCCCTCCACCTTGTCCCTCTACCTGTTAGGAGGTCAAATCAAGTCATTTTAGTACGTTGCCATCTCATCAGAAGTTTGCGTAGTACATCTTGAGAACATCTTCCCTCTTTATCATTATTGCACTTATGAGGGTTGTGTTAGTCGATCTCATTGTTTTCACCATCCATAATTTAAAAGAAATAAGTTAGGATTTAGTCATTTAAGGTTGTCTAACTGTTTTCTCAAATATTTGAATTTCTCTCCTAGTTCAGCGCTGCAGAAGCTCCTAAGTTCAGATAGGCGCTGTGAATTCTGCTACAGACTGGCTGACAAAGGGGAATTGAAGGTTAGAGTGGTTCTCGGCAGTTTCATGCTATTTGAAGCATATCTACAATCGAGCCACGTTGTCCAGGTACTCCTTGAGTTTTCTGAGCTATGTTGAATATCATATTAAAGTTGTGCTTATGTTTCTCTTCTTGGGTGTTACGAAAATAGGATCTACATTCCAAACCTACCTCTTTACCTTTGTTATCACCAAATTCTCAGCTTGTCTGTAGTATTGTCATCCTCTTATATCGCAATTGAGCAAATCATGTTGTCAGATCCATTGTGCCTATCTCTTTCTTGGCCCTTGTTGTTATACTGCGAAATCTGCTATGAATTGCACTAAGGATCCCATGTTCCAACGTTGCGAACCTGTGCATAAAACTCAACATTGTTATCCTCTGATTGCATGAACTGCATCATCTCTTTCCCTATACAGTTTCAATTTTTATTTCAAATCTAGAGTATGTCTACATTGAAAAGTTTAAGAGCCTTGCTTATTAAAATGGTGATGACCTTGGATGATGGTGAATTATTAGATTAAAACCCTGGCAACTGCCTCCTCCTTGCATATCCTTTTTTCTGAAAGGTTTTAATCCTTCTTAGCCATAAGTTTCCCTTCCATAAGTTCAACAGTCAAACAAACAGGAAAACACTGAAGCCTTACATTAAAGCCAACTTTGAAAAAGATCATCATTCAAGACCTATGTCCTTGTTTGGCCTCTCATATCTCTCAGATTATTATAGTGTTTTTCCTCTTGTTTATAGAAAATGGATACACCTCATCAGAAGATATCTCATAAGGGTGGGAGTGTAGTCAAGACAGAGCCTTGTGATATGCAATTGTTTAGTGATCAACCTATGATCAGAGAGGTCTTCCAGAAGGTTGGATGTTTAAATTTATGTCAGAATATGCAGAGGGGACACTCTGAGGTAGTCAGAGAGTTTGCCTTAAATTTTGATGGCATTAAAACCAAGGTGGGAACCCTTGAAATGGAGGTATCTGAAGCCACCATTACAGCAGCCACTGAGATACCCAACACTGGTGAAAGATGGTTTAAATCCATGACTCTTAATGCAGCCTTCTCTAAAGAGTTCTTCAAACAAGAACATCATGGATATAACCTATCAAAGGGAGTGCCTCAAAGCCACTTGGTTGAGGGATTTTACAAGATGTTAAAGGTGATCGAGAGATATTTTACATGTGAGGGCAGATTCAACATGATTTACCAATATCACATTAGACTTTTGTTGCACTTCCCGGGAAAAGACCTAATGAACATCCCTTTCTATTTGTTTTGGAGTATGGGGGAAATGGCTGATAGGGTCCAAGCCAAGTCCAAGGCTATGAACACAAGTGTTTTCCACTCAGGGTTGATTAGGATGCTTGTGATGGAGGAGTTGAAGAAGATAAACATAGCTTGGGAGAAGTTCATTGCCTATGCAAATCTATAGTTAAATGTAGCCCCTACTCCTCAATCTAAGGTGAAGAGCCCTTTGCAAGCTGATAGTGTTGTCCACACAAAGAAAAGAAAAAGGAGAAAGGGAAAACACATTGCCAAAGATGATGAGGCTCCTAAGGAACAAGAAGAAGAAGGAGGAGGATCTCATCACTCTCCACAGAGGGAATTTTCACCCCAACCAACTCCAGAATTAGAAGAAGTTCCCTCAGATAAAACCACAAGAAAAAAAGGGAGAAAGTTATTCTTCCCCTCACCTATTGTTGCAGTTGAGACTAGAGCTAGGRGGCCCTTCACCAGTTCATCAACCAAGAAGTAAACTGTTGAACAAGAATCCATAACAAAATCTCTTGTTAATAGGAATGATAAGGGTAAAATTGAGATTGTTGAGAAACATGTTGAAATCATAGACATAACCACTCCCCCCTGAGAACCGTACCTTCAAAAGATTGATCAGAAAACTCAGAGATGTCAGAAAGGAGGTTGCTCACCTGAAGGAAGAAGGGTTGGATGAGAGGAAGAAGTTGAGGGATCTTATGGATATGTATAAGGAAACCGTTGATCTGGCCAGGTTTTCAACAAGGATATTTTTTCCCCTCCATAGGAAGCTTCAAAATATATACATGCAGAACAAAGATTTACAATCACATATCAGAAAGCTCAAGCTGGAGTTACAACCCTTCAAAGATGAGTTAGCTCAAATAAATCTCAATGTGCTAGCTCACGCTGCAACTAGAAGGAGTACCAGACTCAAGAGGTGAAATGGAATGGTTGAAAGACCCTCAATTTTGAAGATGATCACCTTTGCATTTTGAAGTTTTTTGTGGGAAGTATCATGATTATACTTGATTACGAGGCTTCTACAGGCTTATACACCTTTGACTAAGGTTTTTGAGTATTTTTGGCTCAAACTGCACAACACAGACGGCTACAAGACATTTCATAGCGCATGGTGCTATGAAATGATCTACATAGACAAAAGTTGTAGGTTTGCTACAAAATGCGTTGCGAAATCATATACATACACAGAAGTTGCATAGTCGCTGCGAGATTCGCTGCGAAATCACCTATTTAGACAAAAAATGCAAGCTTTACACATAATCTGCTACGAAATGGTCTACATAGGCAGGTGCTACAGAATTTGTTGCGAAATCTGCTACGAACTGGCTGATACAAACAACACTTCAGGGTTCGCTGTCAATTCTAGTTTTGATGGATTTTGAGGTAATCAAGAGTCACCAGGTGGGAAATGGAGCTTAACACAGATGTTGGGAGGTCAGTTGGAGCTGGTGCACACATGGAAACAAAGGATATGTGCCCAAGGAACATCTCATTATGCAAAGAGTATGGTGTTAGAGTTGTTTCCAACATTTTCCCTATTTTTAGCAGTTTGTTGTTTCCACTTGTACAAATGTTAGATTTTCAGTTTTTAGTGGGAGAATCCTATGTAAGAGGATCCATATTGAATTGTATGTTGTCGCTTACTGTTTAGGCTATAAATACAACATTAGAATGACATTTTTGGGTTTGAATGGTTGAGCATAGACTCCCTTATGTAATGTTTTGATGTAACAGAGCCAGACTCTAGTTTTTATGTATGAGATCTGAGCCATTTTTCCTAATAGAAGTCATCTTCTTGTTTCCATTATCTTACTTATTTCTTACTCTGATTTGCTCATCATTGAATGATTCAATTGAGATATTATAGTTTTATTACAATGTATGCTTTATTGTGATGTCGTTGTAATTTTATCAGTGTTTTAAAGTTTGGATCAAGAAGTTCTTGTGTCTAAGATTTTTCTTCATTTGTCTGCTAGTAAGGCCTAATCCTAATAGTCTTCCATTAAAGTCTTCCATCTACTCACACTTATCTTTAAATAACTGGCTGAACATAGCCAAGACCTCATTTGCTTATGCATTCTTGCCTAGAGATTTATGTGTTTGAGCATTGTTATGCTAAGTTTTATCCATTTGACCCTTTATCATAAATTTACCATCACAAACCTATTTGATGGGTACTGGGCTTATCCTCTAGTAGTCTGAGGGTGACTCTCAATGCTAAAATTCTTGGCGTCGTTTTCAGGGAATAGATTGAAAACATTTCCTTGGGATTGAACGACAAAGAAATAATGATTTTGAAGGTGCATTAGAAATCAATACATTGAAGATTACAACTTGCACCTAGCGACTCCACTATTTCAGTTGTGGCTCCCAAAGGTAGACGCACGAGGTCTACTCCACATCTACCTCTGGCTACACCTGAAGCTGACCTAGAGAAGATTATCAAGAAGGGAAAATCTTCTCAAGAAGGATTTTCAGCTGTTGTACCAGGTACTTCTGGTCATTTTCTTGATTCCACTTTTAATGCACCAGTAGCTATATCTAGTACTCTTATTTTACCCTCTGTTGAAATTTCTAGAAAGGTTGATCTTAAAAAATTTCCTGTAGAATACTCTTCTTTTTCTCCCAAATTGAAAGAAGAAAGTTTTGAAGTTCTTGCCTCTCCTGATGTTGTAAGTTGGTTTAGACTTAAGAGCTTAGAAGATTTTCCTACCTTAGGTTCTCCATCTCCTCCTTCTATTAAAATTGTTCAGACTAAAGAGGAAGAAACCTCAATGCCCTTGGAATCTACACCATCTTCCTCCAAGACTCAGCCTTTCCTTGTGAAAACTAAAATCTCTCCATCTTACATCCCTTCTTCTCCCAAGCTACACATAATCAAGACTGCAGTTGTTCCAGTCAAGACTCCTTCTCCTCCTTGTTCTCCTAGAACTTATAATCCAATGGTAGGAGTTAACCTTCCTACGAATAGGATGGATGCCATAGTAGTTGTTAGGTATGCCCCTCTTGTGTTGCCTCGGCCTATGAATGCTCTCCCAGTTGGAGACAACCTTAAGTACATACCCAAGTTTACAGGGGAAGAGGACATAATTGTAGAGGAACATCTTGCAACCTTTTATAGCTATGCTGACAATATTAATATTGAGAATGAATATGTGTGGATGAGAGTTTTTGTGCAAAGCCTGGATGGTGGAGCTAGGAAATGGTTTAGGGGTTTAACTGTTGGATCTATTGCTAGAATTGAAGCTCTGAATGATGCTTTTCTGAGGAATTGGGGAGATAAGAAAGATTATGTATATTATATCACATAGTTTGGGTCACTCAAGAGGAAAGAAGGGGAATCTGTTTCAGACTTTTCAAAAAAAAATTGATAAAATGTACAACAAAATCCCCATAGAAAATTATGTCAAGATCATCTATGGCAGTGCTTTTGACCCTGAGTTTTGCCTCATGTTGAGAGAAAGAAGATCTACCTCTTTAGCTCATATGCAAGATGCAACCTTGGAGGTAGAATCTAACATATTGGTGGTTGGCAAGCTTAGGGGAAAATTTGATAGAGATAGGAGAAAAAGTAGGGCTAAAGCTTACACATCTGATTCCACTACTGTCAATCTTCAAGTTGATGGACTGAAAAAATTGGTAAAATCACTTTCTGCTGAAATGGAAAAGATGAAACTTGAAGGAAAACAGAATTATAGAAACACACAGAATGTTGATAACAGAGGAAATTTCAGAAGACCAAACAATGCCCCTTCGGTCCTTCAAAGAGATCAAAGAAATAGGGATAAGGATGATCAAAATTTCCAAGCCCCTCTCCAAAATAACCCAATTGATGATGAAGTAGGAGAGAATGAAAAAACTGATCCAAAAATTCATTGTCTAGGTTATACCTCTCCATCCCCTCACTTAACTCAGCCTACATATGAAGAATCTCTTATGGAAACCAATTGAATGAATTGATTAAAGTGGGGAAAGCCAATGAAAATCCAAATAAATACAACCTAAGGTCAAAAAAGAAGGAGGGGAAACCTATCAAATCAGATCAACCCAATAAAATAGAAAATTTTGCTAAGGTTGTGGTTTCTAGGAGCAAAGAAAAAGAGGAACAAAACCCTGAAGCAGTGGTTAAGACCCTTGTCCCATAAATTAAGGAGATTCTGAAATCTCCCTCTGCTTTCAACTTTGAGAATGAAATTAATAAGATAAAAATCCCAGTACCCTTTTTAGAGCTGATTAAAAATGAAGAGTTTAAAAAATATCTTTCCAAGATGCTGCAACCCGAATCTTCCTCCAATTCCACAGACTCAGTGAACCTTCAGGATGAAAAACCAACAGTCATATTGGGACCTTTGGTAGAATATATGGATGACTCTTCTCCTCTTTTCTACACATCTTTGAATATTCATGATAAAGTTTTGCACAACTGCTTCATGGACTCAGGTGCATCTCATAACCTTATGCCCAAAATTGTCATGGATGAGCTTGGTCTGGAAATTACAAAAACTTATCATGACCTATACTCATTTGATTCTAGAAAAGTGAAGTGCCTTGGGGTAATCAAAGACCTGGTTGTTACCTTGTTTCAATTTCCCATGAAGAGTGTGGTCATGGATATTGTGGTGGTTGATGTCCCCCCTAAGTTTGGGATGTTCTTGTCAAGGTCTTGGATCAAAAGACTAGGGGGAAATTTGCAGATGGACCTTTCGTATACCACCATTCCTGTATTTGGAGGAGAGCACAGAAGGCTTTATAGTGATCTAAAAATGAAGAAGACTTGTATTCTTGAAAATATTTGCAAGTTAAATTTTATGTGTTAAAAGCAAATGGATGACCTTTGCAAACACATCTTTAATAGGATTTACTCGTTCAAGATGCATATAAACAACAACATAATCAATGAACAGAAAACACATAACACAGCAAATGATAAAGGAGTTCACCCCTCTCTTGGGCTACATCTCCTGGTCCAGCTTCCAATGGATCATTTGTATTATTTGCTCAAAGTGCTCAAAAATGTGCTTTACAATGCTCAAACTGCCAAATAGACTGCTCCAATGGCTTCAAAACGTCCAAAAACCCCTAGCTGGGCTTTTTCGGCACCTCGTTTGGCCAAAAATTGAAGAAGATAGGCTTCCTGGAAGTCCCCCCCTCAAGCTTGTTGTCTCTACATCTACAAAACGCACCTTCCTTGGCTCAACCTATCCCACACGCTTATTTAAGTGTAAAAACCTAGCACCAAATGCAACTGCACAAATGGTGCGAACTGTAGGACAGTTACAGGCGCACCTAGCCCCTAACCGTCAAGGGCCAGGTCATATTAACCCATGCGACCACGCGCTAGCATAAATATGGGCTCCCGTTTCAAAAGCCAATGGTCAAAGGCCAAATGGCGGTCGTTGTAATAACCGTTGGAACAAACATTAACCCGCGCATGCGCGCCATACACCACAGTTGTGGGTCATATGTTATAAAGTGCGCAACCAAGGGCTGGGGCTAAGCCCTGGCCCGGTCGCGGCCCAAACCACCCGCATATTCAAACTTTAATACAATTCATGCCATATATATATAATAAGTGACACATGGTGGCGCACCGGTTGGCGGCTCTTTGCCAAGTCTTTACCATGCCCGGAGGTCGCGGGGTCGACTCCGACCAATGACATAAGTTTTAACCAAATCAAAGATGACACGTGGCGGCCATTAACTGGGCCACGTGTCGTCACTCCATTCACTGCCAAACATGCCAAGTCATCTGCCAATTGTCTAAATGCCATCCTGCCACGTGTCGTACGACCTACCACGTGCCGTACGGCCTGCCACGTCAGCGTCCGTACGGACTGTACAGTCAACAACCTTTTTTTGTCTGTTTGTAAATTTGAACATAACGTGATATCTCTCGCTCTCGACGTTCGTTTGAACCCAAACAAGTTGCATTGGGTTTGCAACGATGAGGCCTACGCTCTCATCCGATTTGAAGCGATTCCGAACACTTTGAATTTTTGAGCAAAATTTGATCCCCTGATCACACCTCCCCATTGGGAAGCTTTTGGACCTCCAAAAGACTATATCCAGACTATGTGAAGATGAGGGTATAGTTCCCTCACCCTTCCAACCTCAATTCACTTGGCTTTGCTTGGATTGGTACCTTTAAGACCAAC
>JASDQU011103680.1:0-30132 GCA_032191745.1 Picea mariana
CTTCTAAAACTAGCTTGTCCTTTGGCCCTTTTTCCCTGACTTTCAAACAATATGCTAATCTTATTTTTCAGAATAATTCCATATAACTTGCCTAGAAGAGGAGTAATCATAGTGGTCTTATAATTTGAGGGGATTTTTGTCCCTACTTTTAAAAATATGAACAATGAGGCTTTGATTCCATGGTTTAGGGAAACCTTACTTGATTTCCATACATAAAATATTATGAATGTGAGGGATAAGAATAAAGCTTCCATTTTTTAGGATTTTGACTTGATAACCTTCAATGTCCTTAGCTTTCCCTTTTGCTATATGTTTAACCATAAACTCAATGTCCTCCAAAGTAAAAACTTTTTCTTTGTAAAAGGTATTTGAATGTTGTCTGAAACATTAGGCAATTCATAAATATTTTTCTTTAGTTTTTTGAGTTAGAATTTGCCCCCATAATTTTTTAGGATTAGATTTAGAAATGTGTAAAAGATTATCTTGCTTTATATTTATGTATTCTCTCTATTTTTTTTTTAATTACTGTTTTGTAACTTTTTATCTTGATAACATTTAGGGACTCGTTAGGGGCTACCATGATGAGTTTTCTAGCATTCTTACAATATTTGTCATATGAAGGGTTGGTCATCCAATTTTCCATTTTACACAAAGTTTTGAAAGAGAACTTGTTCATACAAGTTGAGAAAATTGTTGTAAAGTTATGGTAGAGGCCTTAATATTATTGTTATGTCTTGGGAGATTTAAGTCATTTTTTAAACCTTGCTGAAAAAGATCGGCTTTATTTTTTGTCAAAAATAAAGTGCTTTTCATAATTAGAATTTTCTTTCGTGAGATTTGTATGCATGACAATGTTTAGAGTCAAATTTAAGGGTGTGTAATCCGAGTTGCACCCATGATCATTTGAGATGTCAAAATTACTAATTTGGTTGTATATGGGGATATTTTATATAACATAATTGTTGGCAGCGAATTCACATTTTTATATTGTCCTTATAAGCTGCCTACACCAGTGTTTTGCAAACCTTGATTTTCGTCGCAATTCTCGAATAAAACGACACTATTATTTTTGTGCTATTTGCACACTTACCTTTGTTCTTGTTTTCACGACTGCAAGCATGAAAACTTGGTTTTCGAAGTCACATTAAAATCATTACTGAATTGTTGTAATCATTCTTGTCAATATGCCCATTGCATTTCCAATTTACTTATCATTATACGATTGACAAGACTCCAAGATCCTTATTCATTTGGCATTTTTATTTGTTAATATGACTTTGTTTTACAAGATTGTGATGATATTCTTTTGATCGAGTTTGTGATGCATTAGTGATTTGATTTATATGTTCTTTGATCATTGGTTTCATGAAAACACATTGGTGCTATGGTTAGACCCTTGGTATAAATCTTTTCACACAACACATATTTTCATATGATCGGACCCTTGGTGTGATTTTGAATTATTGCTTTGGTTTTAAAAACTATGTTAATTTTATCGCTTGCGCAAATGTTTGGTCGATTTACCATAAGGTTTCATTGATTGAATGGCATGGTTTTTAATATATGCATAGTGGTTTGAACGTTATATGCATCGACGGTTGTACTATGGGATATGACTGTTGTGCATGAGCTGAACTAGCTCCACCACCTTCGCACGTTCTGTCATTAATGTTTTCCCCCTATCCCGGTTCACCTTTGCAAGTTTTTGGGTAAGCTTGTGAGCGTTATGCCCCTGCGTATGATGTGTCCAAACCCTGGCCCGTTCACCTCGCTCACCGTTTGCTCCTGTCTATGGCACCGGTGGTGCGCGTAGAGCCAAATGGTAACCAGGCTTTGTTACTCTTCGATAATGCTAGAAAGGATTTAGAAGATAGTGGTTGGCTCGTGTTTATACAAAGGTTCGAGGGATTCAACCTTTCGGTTGCCCAACAATTCGCCCTCACCTTTGACGGGTGTAGGGCTAAAGTAGGTGACATTCAGCTTGAACTCAATGAAGAATTCATAAGCTCTGCTACAGGACTAGTAGCCACAAGCCAGCGATGGTTTAAAAACTCCAAAGTTGATGAGGTGTCGTGGCCATTGCTATTCGTATCAAGGAAGGTTGTCTCCTGTGATAAAGGTATGCCTATTTCCACCCTCAAACCCAAGTGGCATGATCTTTTGGTAATTGTGAAACAATTTGTGACCTATGAAGGTCAGTATGGCTTGGTTTTTCTGTATCACCTCCGGTTATTGATGAATTTCATGGGCTATACTTTGAACATGCCGCATTACTTCTTGCGTGGTCTTTACAAGATGTCTAAGAGTTTCAAACGCGAGAAGGCTGATAGCAGCTTGTTTCATCACGGCTTGATTAGACTCATCGTCGTCCACCATTTAAACCTTCATGGCGATAATTGGTAATCCTTTTTATCCAGAAATGGTTTTGCTAATCCAGAGTCTGTCCAAATTGACAAGGCTATGGTTAGTGAGACTATGGTCGGGCCACCCGTGTCTTTTCATATCCTTCTACCCCCTTCCAAACCCTCGGTTTGCCCTGACATCATAACAGACAAGACTGAGGCTATCAAGAAGCCTGTGAGTAAGAAAGTCAAGGGTAATCCTATTGTCGACAACAAGGGTAAGAAGAATGCTTGATTGATATCGAGACTTGCCCGGAATAAACCTAAGCCAAACGTCGACCAAAATCCCATAGTTCTAAGCGAGGACTCGGACTCCGATATCGAGCGCTTCCTGGCTAAAGAGTACCCCTATTCCCATGGCCTATGCTCCGAGCAACCCTTTGACTATGTATCTAATTTACCCCCTTGTCTCAAAAACAATCCTAAATACTCGGGAATCAAGTTGCACAATGAAAACCCTGGTGACTTAAACAAACCCTCGACTGTTATGTCAAAGCCTGAGCAAACATCATGCATCCAATGCAATGTGTGGCTAGAGTGTTATTACACCGACGTTCCCTTATTGCAGTCAAAGATCAAATCATTAGAGAACCAAGTTACAGTGCTGTCAAGAGAAAGGGACAGGCTTCAAGCTAATGACAAGAAACAAAAAACCACTGGTTCGGTTGTCTTCAGGAATGTCAAATCGGCAACAGCCTTCGTCAATTCCAAATTATCGTAATCGAAGTCGTTTCTTATTGTCCAGGTATGAATTTCAATATGAATTTTGTTTTTTTGAGTTGTCTCGAATAAATATAATCAATTGGATTTGCTTTCGATAGCTCTGTTCGTTTTAATTCAAAATGATTATGTTTCTCTCAGTTGACCAAATCAATCTCGTTATGAATCATGAGTGGGAAATTTTTTTGCTAAACTCGGAAATACCTACGATTTAGTTAATATGATTCTATTATTCTCAGATTAGTAGAAGCGAATGATTGGTTTTGATTTTGGTTTGGTTCGCTTTAGAATAATTTTGTTGTTTTGAATTGAAGTAGTCGATTGGGTTTTGCTTTCAAATTTGCTCTGTTCGTTTTAATACATTTGAAATGATTATGTTTCCTGTACAGTAGATTCATTTTACTAAACTCAAATATAGCTATGTGATTTTGTCGTGCCCAACTTAGTATAGGCAATTGATTGGTTTTTTATTCTGTTTGGTTTGTTTTTGAATCAATTCTGCTCATCTGATTTAGGATAGTCGATTTGGTTTGATTTCGATTAGTTTCGTTTGTTCCTAATAAACTCAAAACAACCCTGTTGACTTTGATTTGCCAGGAACGACTCTGTTTTGTATTGAATTAATATTCTCGTTTGGATTCTGGTTACATTCGACCTGTGCAAAAGATCTATTTTCTAAAATCGTGGAGCTGTGTTGATTCATAACGATTGTGTCAAACCCAAACTGTTTCGATTCGTTCTTGTTTTGATTTGATTTGCAAATGATTGTTGCGTGCCACAATTGGTAGGGTCGTTTGTATATGTTTAATATAGTTATATCAATTTGAAAAACGATCATGTTGATTTCGTTTTGATTCGAAAACAATTTTGTGAATGGATGAGGCGACATAAACTATTACATGGAAAATTTGTTTAGCCAGTTACAGTTTGTGTTGATTTCAATTGGTTCATGAAAATCATTTTATTACTGTTGAATTATCTAATGCGGTTTTGTTTACCCCAAATTGGTGATAACAAATTGAACAGAGTGCATGCATCTCTGTTATCATTCGGTTGACCACGATTTAGTCTGATCCAATTTGCATACAAGTGTCGATTTGAATGATTCTTTTGGTTTCTAATTAGCAATCAAATATTGTTCAATAGTTTGAATATATTCTTTAAGATTTGAATTGGTTTTGAAACAATTCTGTGTTCAATTTAGACCAGCTACAGAATCGCAAGATTCTGTAGCTAGTCTTAAAAATTAGATTTTTGTCAATTATATCAATAAAATATCTTTTAAACTTGTCTATTTTTGTCTTCTTTCAGGTGCATACAAATTACAATGATCAAATGGGCATGCTATGGCAGTTTAGGAGATACTTTGGATATGGTTTTGTTTTAGGTTGTTAGCTTGAGTCAGAAATAGAGATTTGGGATATTATCCTCAGATTTTTGTAAATTGTTTTGATAATTCCCACAGGGATGTTTTACCCTATGGGAAGTCTTTAAATAGTTTTCAATTTTTTGTAATAAATCATCATCACTGTGGAGAGAACCAGACTATGGATTTATGATTCAGACTGAGATGAAAGTTGATGTCTTGTAATAGCTTTCGCTTTCAATATATCAAACTTCTGTTTCAAGTTTTCTGCATATCAGTTTGCAATTAATTATCGACTACTTTAGCTATCATAATTCTTTGCATGTTGATGTGATTTGATTTATATGTTGTCCATGTCTAATCTCTCTTATTTAAAAATACAACAATTAGATTGCTTCAGTGTAATGAATTACAGGTTTACCTTTTTCGTTAAATGAATCACTTTGTACAAGTCTTTGCACACAGATTTATCTAGCTGCGACGATTTGTAAATTATAAGATTGTTGTAATTTTTATGTCTTGTTTGTCCTGTTATTTATATTTGAAGAGCACAATAGCTTTCGTTTACGAGAAGCTCGTGGAGAATCTGGTGCGGGTTTCCTTCCACCAAACAGCTGAATCGACCATCATACACATGACAAACCTGAAGCGTTACTTCAGGTCAGTTTGCTATTTGTCATTTAATAGTTAATTAGTTAGTATAATATAAGTAGTTTAGATAAATATATTAGTTTAGATTCATAGTTAGAATTATTATTTTAGTTGCTTAGCTTAGATAGTTTTTATTCAATTTCTTCCTTATAAAATTATAAAAAATCAAAAAACAATAGTTTTGTTGTCTTAGGACAGTTTACAAATGATTTTTGCAGGTTTTCATTTAAATCTGTAATTTGTAAATATTGTACATTTGTGATTAAGATTTAATTATGTTGATAGTTAAATGTTTAATTTCGTAGAGTTATTATAGTATTAGATAGTAAATTGTATATATTAGTAGTTCAGATTTGTTTATTAGTTTGTTTTAATTGTTATTTTTATTTAGATTAGTTCATTTAGAGTAGTTTTCTTTTGTTTTTCTAGGACTTAGATCAGCTAACGGAGCCGCTAAACCCGTCAGGGTGGGTTATCCCAAACGGCTTGGGTTATTTAGACAACCCCGAATCGGATCCACTCTTCCAGTTGGCGAGCGTTCATTTTCGCCCGTCGACAATAATCTACCACACTATTGCGGAGCCCATGAATACAAGTCATCTAATTGGATTTCAAGCACTTCATAAACCATTGTGGATTATTAGGTCTTGACAATTGCAAAGCTTGATCAATTCAGTACCAAACGCTTTTTCACCTAAATCTTTAGAGCTTCTTTTGTACGTGCAAAATAAATCCAAGTCCTTATCTAACCATAGAGCATCAAGGTTGGAGACGTTATTGAGGATTATAAGTTGATTACTTGTTGTTATAGCATTAAAGGCCCCTAGCAAGAGAATATTACATTCATTTATTAAATAGAAATATCATGTCCTAAGTCATTGTAAGGAATTTTGTTATCTTAATTCTTTTTTTTATAAAAAAACGTAGAATTTATAGGTGTAGAATAACATATTGCTAAAAAAAAATTATATTGATAAAGAAAGTGGTCAAAATTTGCTTGAGGGGGTCGAAATCTCTATAACACTAAGGTTTTTATTTTCTAACATGTTAGGAAGTCACATAAACTACTTCTTATATAAATTTATTTGTAGTTTTTTATAAATAATTTATGTATTATTGCATTCTCCCAATTTACTAATATCATTAAATTAAATGACATATATTATATAAATTTATTTGTGTTTTTTTATAAATAATATATGTATTATTGCATTCTCCCAAATTACTAATATCATTAAATTAAATGACATATATTATAAATATAGTTAATTTAATATTGAAGTCACATAAACTACTTCTTATATAAATTTATTTGTGATTTTTTATAAATAAATTATGTATTATTAAATTTTCTAATTACTAATATCATTAAATTAAATGAGATAGTTAATTTAACTCAATATTAAATTGTTATTTAAATATACATATTATTTTGTTTGTGTATCTAATTAAAAAAATTATAGTTTATGTATCTGTTGCAAAATATATATATATATATATATATATTTATTTATTTATTTATTTATTGATTGCAACATAAAGAGAAATTAATAAAGAAATTCTTACAATATCCTCTTTTTGTTCCTTAAGTTAGAATGGCCCCCGAGTGGATTTGGATTCATTTCATTCCTTACTTTAAATAGCTAACCCTTTTATCCTTTAGTTACATAAATAATGTCTCAACCATGGCTTAAAGTATATATATATATATATATATATATATATATATATAAGGGTGTAGTACCTGTTATAATATATTATCTCAAAACTTTGACAAAGTAAACAGCTTCAAAGCTACAGTCACCAAAAAATGCTGTCGGTAACCGGAAACCAGCATTATTGGAAAACATCTAGCAGTTTATACAGTAATATATTAAGAAAAAAGACATCTGTCCTGCCCGTAGGAAACCAGGACAGATGCCAGTGGTCCAGAGAAACCTATAGCAATTAACACATAAAAACAAGAACCTGGAGAACAGGGCAGCCTAGGCACTGGGTGACGTGTCGCTCCCGCCAGCACCCGTCGAAATGGCAAAATTCTGCATGCACATGGGGCACTTACGCTAAGTTGGGGCCCCGGAGAGCGCGTCGAGGAGCAAATATATACGCTGGCCCATGATGAGAGCCCTGTGTTCCAAGTCCGCAATGTGGCTACGGAGCTCGAACACCAAGGCCAGGTGTTCATCGCTGAGGAGAGGACCATGCGTTCCACCACCCAGGACACTAGGAGGAGCAGTCCTCCGATCTCCATCTTTGCCAATGTCAATCGTTGCCGTCTCTACTGTCACCAACTTCTCCAACTTCTCAGCATCTGTGGCCTGTAGGTCGCTTAACCATGGAATTTCTTCCACCACGCAGCCAGGAAGGTCGTCGACCTTTGTCGGGGCGCTATTGTTATCCTGCCTGGTGGGCATCTCCCTGGTGCTTGGCTTCTCATTACACATCAGGTCCCCTATTGACAGGTCCTCCTCCACAACACAACCAGAAAACCAATCCGCGGGCTCGGTCTCCTTCTTCATCCTACTGCAGCCAGCGTCTTGCTCGACGATGGTATTGAGCGCCGCTCTTCTCTCAACCCGTGCCTTCTTCCTGAGGATGGAAGAGGCCAGAGCCAAGGCCCGTTCGAGCTCCTCCTCCCGGCGCCTCTGCGCCTTGTGCGCTTCCCAGGCAAAACCCCGACGAGGTGTTGCTCGTCTCCTGACCATTATCCCAATGCAAATGCCAGTTAAGTGTAGAGCAAAGTTAAAATAGGATCAACTCGAGAGCGGCTGCGAGTGCCGAGCACAGGCAGGCCAGCTCTGTCGAGGCCCACAGAGAAGCCACCAGCCCTGGAAAAACTCCCCAGAATACAGATAGAAGGCGGTAATTGACCCTGCTGTTGACGCACCAGGAGCCTTCCTCCTTTGCTCGGGCTCCAAATAAAAACCGTAATCAAACTGTCTACTCCTCCCGCCGTCCATAATAGTCATGAATTCATATGCGCATGGGATGTTAATTGTCGCGCGAGGGAGGAGTACCTCCTTCAGCAGTCCTCTGCTATGGCCGTCCATCGGCGTTAAATGTCGCTCGAGGGTGGCGGTCATCAGCAATTAACCAGCGCTGAGTGCGAGTCCAGGTGGCTCATCGGCTCTGCCGCGTGTCACCCCATCCGGGGCAAAGTGTGTGTATATATTAATATATATACACACACTTTAAGCAATGGTTGAGACATTATTTATGTAACTAAAGGATAAAAGGGTTAGCTATTTAAAGTAAGGAATGAAATTTAAATAAGGAATGAAATGAATCCAAATCCACTCGGGGGCCATTCTAACTTAAGGAACAAAAAGAGGATATTGTAAGAATTTATTTATTAATGATGAGTGAATGAGCATTAGAGTATTGTAAGCATGATATCTCCCCTGATTGTAATTTCAAATCTCGTTGTCAAGGTTTTGTTATGTAAAGATGCAGAGAAGTTTATTGTGTATGTTGTTTGAACATTTTTTTGACTAAATGTTTTTTTTTTTTTTTTCAAATGTAAGTTATTTAAATAGCTTTTTAAAAGTTTTAATTTTTTTTAAGAAGCAAATTAGCAAAACCTAAAGTTTATGTGAAAATAATAACATGAATAGATGTAAAAGAAAAACTCAGATATATCTATAGCAAATTTGGGTTGCTTACAACCCATTTAAGAATTAGGGTTTGACTTTAGAAATTCAAATGATGTTTTATAAAAGAAGTTTGATAGGTTTATCTTTAGGATTTACTTTAAAAAAAAAATATGTTACATGGAATTGGAAATAATTTTTCAAACATTTTTTTAAAATGTTACCTAATCTCTTACACCTCTTTATATTTGAACTCAAGTTTATTATCCAATTAGCAACACATGATTTGTACATTATGCTAAGTTGGTATAAATTTTTACTTTTTAACCTAATTCATTATTGGACCAACCCACTTAGGAAAGAAAAAACAAAATAACTAAACATGTAAAAGTTGATAATTCAATGTTTTTATATCATTTTCTTGTGTTCTCCAACATTTTATCTAGGCATGAGAATCACTTACGAATCACTTACCACTTATCGTGCAAATTTTCAGTAAAAGGCCATCAAAATACATGTAGATAATTGAATTTTAAAACAAAATTTAAATTAAAAATAGTAATATAATTTGAAGTCATGAATCAAAATTTAAAATAGAATCAAAATTAAAAGCAATAATACAGTTTTAATTAATAGTTTGATCTTTAATTTGTAAATAATAATACTCATTATGATAGGTTACCTTTATTATCACTCAATAACTTCTAATATGATGTGGTACAACAACATAGTTCTCAAAGCTACAAATCTCATATTTCATACTTTTATAATAAATTACAGCCATTATCAATTTTGAAAAATCATTTGGCATACTGTTATAATAATCTACAACCATCTTCAATTACTCTTATAATAACTTACAACCATTATCAATTTCGAACAATCAATAAAAGTCCTTGCAATTAGTTAATGCGGCCATTATCAATTTCAAACAATCACTTGACATACTTTTATGGTAACCTGTAGTAATTATTGATTACTTTTATAATAACATTATCAATTTAGAACAACCATTAAAGTTTCTTGTAATTAGTTGATGCACGCTTTTCCCATAGTACAAAAGGTGGATGTAATGTCATATACATGGTTACTTCGAAATAAGTGAAAATTAAACATTAACATACTTGTTGCTATTTAAATATTTGATATGGTTTATGGTGAAACCAAGCATGGATTGGAAACATTCCCATGCATCACTATGAAGAGAATGAATATAATCCCAGTGAGTAACATGTCTTCTACCAATTATCTCAAGACTATGGTACATACATGGTTTTGTTTGGTCGGGCTTTTTGAGATATCCTTCAATCGATTGAGGAAGTTTTTTCCATGCATTTCTAAATGATTCATTTTTTCCCCTTCACATTAACTATTAGTCTAAGCATAGACATTGTGTGGATTTTTTTATAATATTTTCAATTATGATAATCACATAGCCATGCATTTTTAAATGATTCATTTTTTCCCCTTCACATTAACTATTAGTCTAAGCATAGACATTGTGTGGATTTTTTTATAATATTTTCAATTATGATAATCACATAGCCGCACAACTTACAATTTAGTTAATTAATATGCAAAACAAAGTATAATATGAATTTTATAAGTAAAACTAGTAAAAATTCTAATCCATTTATGTCTATCTATGTCCATCTATTTTGTTGTGTTCTCTACCAAATTTTTACATATGATCAATTGTTTTTATCTTTTTGTGGCATTCGCCATCTATCTTGATATGATTGTTTGCTTTCTTAATAGTTCTTGTAAGGAGGTAGACTTCCACTCTTACCAAATTCCTTTAGGTCTTGGGTTGTTAACCTATTTCCTTACACCCAAGGAAGTCAATCTCTTAACCAATCGAAAATAATTTTAAGGCATACCCTATGACCAAAAAGGAATTTTGAAAGCATCACCAATATCAACTAAAAAGGCAATATCCCTTTTGAGCAGCATTGAGACTACAAATAAAGGGATCATGTAATTTTCATAACACATAGCCATCAACCCCACTCATGAAACTTGAGATATGAAGGAATGATGTAATTTTCATAGCACATAGCCATCAACCCCACTCATCGAACCTGATATATTAAAACTTGATAATATATATATTAATTTTATATAAATTTATTTTTTATATATTTAAAACAATTATAGGAAAATCCAAAAAATGTTTACCCATATTTATAAATTATAGTGACAATGCTCAAATAAGACATCTATGATAAATAAATTGTGTTGTGAGTGGAAAAAAGTTAAAATAAATAAATAATAAAAAATAAATGATTTTAAATGACAATGTTGTTTTGGTAAATTGATTTCAAAGTGTAAAAAATATATTTAATAACAAAATGTTTCTTAAATGATTTTAAATGACAATGTTGTTTTGATAAATTGATTTCAAAGTGTAAAAAATATATTTAATAACAAAATGTTTCTTTAATTTGAGTGTTGTAAAAGGTTGATGTATCTTTTTATAATTTCACATCAATAAGATGTGCACTGTTATTCTTCTTCATTTAATTTTATTTTGAAATATAAAAAATATATTTAATGACAAAATGCTTCTTTAATTTGAGTGTAAAAAATATATTTAATGACAAAATGCTTCTTTAATTTGAGTGTTGTGAAAGGTTGATATACCTTTTTATAACTTCACATCAATAAAAACATGCACTTTTATTCTTCTTCATTTAATTTGATTTTGAAATATAAAAAATATATTTAATGACAAAATGCTTGTTTAATTTGAGTGTAAAAAATATATTTAATGACAAAATGCTTTTTTAATTTGAGTGTTGTGAAAGGTTGATATACCTTTTTATAACTTCACATCAATAAAACGTGAACTTTTATTTTTCTTCATTTAATTTGATTTCGATGTATAAAAAATATATTTAATGATAAAATGTTTCTTTAATTTGAGTGTAAAAAATATATTTAATGACAAAATGCTTCTTTAATTTGAGTGTTGTGAAAGGGCGATATATCTTTTTATAACTTCACATCAATAAAACATGAACTCTTATTCTCTTATTCTTCTTCCTTTAATTTGATTTCAAAGTGTAAAAAATATATTTAATGACAAAATGCTTTTTTATTTTAAGTGTGAAAAATATATTTAATTACAAAATGCTTCTTTAATTTAATTTAAATCTTTTCTTAACTTCACATCAATAAGACATGCACTCTTATTCTTCTTCATCTAATTTGAGTGTTGTAAAAGGTTGATATACCTTTTTATAACTTCACATCAATGAGACTTGCACTCTTATTCTTGTTAATGATTATAGTTAGACTTTTATTTCACAACCACCATGAAAAACCAACAATATAATATTATATTGTATACGGAAATATTTATTTGATACCAATTTGTTTTTAATAAATATAATATAATATTATATATGGAAATATTTCTTTGATACTATTTTTTTCAAATAAAATATTTAAATAATATTTATTCACCACAACATAAATATATTTTTCAATAAAATTTCTTTTAACTTTTCACAACATCATAAACAAGTGATATTGTCTCCAAAGATAATAAAAGAAATTTTACTCAAATCTATGTAAATTTACTGAGTTTTTTTTGTTTTTAAGGTTTTACATTCCTATGAGAGGGTGTGCGAGTGCTTTAGTCCATTTCTATAATTAAAATATGTCATTTCAAAAAAATCTAAATTTATTTTGGAGCCCAGCGTTTCTATCATATGTCTCCATAAGTAGCTGGTTTTTTTAATAGCATTTTTTAGTGTATAGTGGAGGTTTTGCGTTCGTAGAGATTGTCCTAACAAGTTTAACCATATGTCAAATCACTTCTGCCAAAAAAACGAATGGGAAGTCTGCCACCAGATCCATTGGGTTTCTAACCCCTTAGCTATCAATTAACTTACCAAAAGAATTAAAAATGGTTTCATAACTACACATTTGGGAAAATAAGAAAAAAAAAAAAAAAAGAGTCTTATTTCATAGGTCAATGGTAACTTACCAAAAGAATTAAAAATGGTTTCATAACTACACATTTGGAAAAATAAGAAAAGAAGAAAAAAAAAAAAAAAAAGTCTCATTTCATAGGTTAATGGTAACTTACCAAAAGAATTAAAAATGGTTTCATAACTACATATTTGGAAAAATAAGAAAATAAACTAAAAAAAGAGTCTTATTCGTTATAAAATTATTTTATCAATAGAGTTGTACCTTATAAGAAAGTGACACTCATATATAGTCATGTCAAAATTAATTTTAAACCTCGAATGAAGTGAAGGTTGCAATAACACTATCAATTTATTGACCAATGAGAGGTCATAAAAATACCAATTTTGTTATATTGAAAAATAATTTTTTGTATTTGTTATGTTCAACATTAAAATTTATACACATTTTTTAAATCAACATAAAACTAATATGAAAGTCAATGCTAACTCATTGCTATATACTACCTCCGTGCCTCCAACAGTATAATAAGAACGAATTGTTTCACAAGAAAAATCCAAACATGGCAATCATTTAAAATATTTTCTATTCAACAAATCCAAACATGGGATTACCTTTTTCCAACGGGAAAATTTATCAATTATATTATAAAAATAATTTGTTCTCTAGTCCAAAGATGTTACAAAGGACAACAAAATGAAACGAAACAGTCAATGAATCTTTCACCAATATTGGTCTCTCGACCAACAGATGGAGAAAGTTCATAAAGGAAAAGAGAAAGCAGTGCTAGTCCAAAGACCATGCTCATAAACAAATCCCATACATCCTTTGAAAGTCACCAGAGGAGAAAAACCAGCACGCGGGCTGCAAAAATGAGATACAAAACAGGGCAAAGCCCAACAGAGACCCGAAAAGAAGCAAAACCAGAAGTCGCACGCCCCTAGAGGACCTCAAAGCACCAAATCTGGCAAATGCAGGCTCAGGGAGTTGTCACGAAACTCGGCCCCGAGTAGCCGCCACAGAGAAGTCGTCGCCCCTGCATAGGGTTCACGCATCCACACGATGCATTAACACACCCAAGCGCAGAGCTCGAATCCTCCTCTGTCGTCGTCATCGCCTTCCTCTGCCTCACGATCCACCCTTGGCCTCGAGCAGCCACCTCGACCCCTAAACGCTGCCACAGAGATGTCATTGCCCCATGCATAAGGTTCACACAGCCAAGCACAGAGCGTGAATCCTCCTCTGTCGTCGTCGTCGCCTTCCTCTGCCTCTCAGTCCACCCTTCCATGTTGGTCTTACGCCCACACTTCACCGTGGAGACCAGGGATACAGCTAGTGAAGCCTAGCCGCAGAGCCCGCAGCACCGAAAACTTGCTCGACCCTCAAAACCCTAGCAGATGCGACACTCCTGTGCCAACTAGATAACATGGGATTACCTAAATATTGTTTTTATTAATGTTTTCATTGACAATGAAATTTGGCAATAGACTAATAGAAGAAGACGCTCATGTTCCAACTAGATAACATGGGATTACCTAAATATTGTTTCTACTAATGTTTCCATTGACAATGAAATTTGGCAATAGACTAGTAAAAGAAGAACTGCTTAAATATCATTTGGGATGACCCAAGGGTTCAAGTGAGCGTTTAAAGTAAAAGAGGTAAACCACTACATCCACAATGAATAAATAGTATTTATTATATTGAATAGATCAATAATATATTGAGTTGACCCTTTATTTATACCACACGTCATAAGTGACGTTGACCTTTTATATAAAAAATCATTTTTTTTTATAATCAATTAATAATTTATTTATATTGTGCAATTCGTTATAAATTAATTTCGTGTTTTATTGTAGACCTGATATATTTACTTGAATAATCAATTAATAATAATTTATTTATTATTATAATTGGAATTTAATTCGTTACTAATTAATTTCGTGTTTTATTGTAGATGTGATATATTGTCTTGAAAAATTTATATATTTATTGTTTAGTTATAAGGCATTCAATGTTATTTTATGTAGGTGGGTTAAGGTCAAGCCATATATCAATTTGGTGTATGATATTAGTAAAATCTACATAAGTATATATATCTGATTCTTTCTGGATTTGAACTTGTGATCTTTTAAAAAGAAACACTTGTTCTTAATCATTAGGCCCACTATCTTTTAATGTTTATAACAAAGAGTTGACAAGTAGACAAAATAAATATTTTAATGTTTATAGTAAGATATTTATATCAAAATATATATATATATAAAGTAATTGAAAGTAAAAAAAAAAAAATAGTATTCTCTTGGTAAGTGTTTTATACGTTCAAATATGAAAAAGATGTATAATTCCATCAATGTTTAACATAGAGTTAACAAGTGACATTTAAACAAAATATTATTAAAAAAAATAATTTCATCGTGGACCATAAATAAATATTTTAAAATGTCCAACTTAAAGTAAAATATTTCAATATCAACCTTATATATGCTAATAAAATAAGCATAAACACTTTTCCATAATTTTACTTTAAGTGGAGAACACTCTATATTTATGGGTGAAACATGATTGGACGATACTTTAAAACTTAAATATAATTCTTTTAAGATTTTATTTGCAAAAATATATAAATATGTATAATTATAAAATTTAAAACATATTTTAGTTATAAGAATTAAAATGTTATTGGTCTTGGAGTGTGACATAAAAGTGCTTCTATTTGGTTAAAAGATAAGGAAACACTCAGAGGCATCTCGCAAGAATGAAATTATGCCTCCTTACTAACCAACGAGGGATTCCAAGTGGCGTGGTAGTGAAATTATGTCTCCTTACTAACCAATAGGGGATTCCAAGTGGTGTGGTTTTCCTTGAATAATTGTGACAAGAGTCAACCTCCATTCACCACTGATAGTTATCCCATTACCGATTGACAAGTGAGTTTGTTAGAAATACTTGTCACTTGTGGGGCTAGCATTTCAATCGTCCGAGGATCGTACCCGGCCTGAGCCACACCAACTCTTAACATGATTGGATTTTTAAGTGTCTCTTCTCGACTAAACACACCATAAGAATATTTAACTTGAATCTCTTAGCAAACAAAACCCATACCTTAACTGATTGAGCTAGTGAAAATTGACCACTATATAAAAAATAATCTAAATAAATAAATTAAAACATTTCATATGAAACGTGAACATAAAAACACACATTTAAAATAGTTTATTTTCATTTATTTTTATTAAATTTATTTATTGATTCAACTGTGAGTATATACTAAAAGCGTGAGTATATACTAAAAAACATTATATAATAATAAAAATAAAAACGAATAAAAACACTTCATATGAAACGTTATTGAATACCTATAAACTAAGAAACTTAGTTTCTTAGGATGTTAAGAAATATTCAATAAAAATACAAACAATCAAAACGAATTAGGAGACTCATATGAGATGTTCAACATGAGATACAAAATTCAACACGAGGTACAAAATTTTTAAGAATTTTTTTTCCTTTTTCATTAATTTAATTGTGTTGAAGATTTATATCCTCGGTTTCAAAGGATGCCAAGAAATAATTAATAAAAATAATAATAATCAATAAAAATAAAGGGATGATTATTGTCTAAACAAGAGTTACATAGTGGTATTGTCTCTAATCTTTTTAACATGGAATGGTAGAAGAACAAAGTAGGTCTTAAGAGGCAGAAAACATGCTTGGCAAATTGCATAGAATATCTAAGATTGTTTTGTGTATTGAAATGTGACAAAATGGCATAAATGAAAGGGAGCTTCGGTGGTAAGAAAAGGCAAAATGCATTTGCAAAGGGAGTGGGCTACTAATTTATCAAAACAAATTTTATAGAAACAAGTTGTTAGATTGTGATTTTTGGGGAACACTTGAAATGGAGCATGTGGTGAAGGGATTAATGACAGAGATTTAGGAACATAGTGGCTCAAATGCAGTAGAGAAAGAAAACCCCTGTAAAATTATTAGAGATTTTAGCACATACACATAGAATTTGACTCAATTATCCATATGTTGAATAAAAAGGCTAATAGTTGTCATTGGCTTTTTAAAGGAAGAATGGAATGGATGTTAATTCTTTGTCAAACCAATGAACAAGACTTACAAAGACTAACATTTGTTCTAATTTTAGTAGTCAGTATGTTTCTTGTTCATTTGTTTAATAGGACTCTTAAGCAAACAATGCTTAGATAATTAAGGGAAACAAGACTTTAGAATACAATATGAAGTTAGAGCCACACAATTTGGAGCACATTTTGTAGCTACGCTATGTTAGTCTTTGTTGGTCTACTTGCTATTGATGACTAGCTAACATGTATGTTAGAGTTTTTTTTTGTATGGTGCATTTTAGTGCTAGGTATTCTTTATTTGACATATTTGCAACAAAAAAAAATGGTTAAAGAATACACTTATTGATGATGGGAATGTGACTTTAGTTAGACTTGATTGCTTGATAAGAATTTGAATAAAAACATGCTTAGATTAAGAGCAACTAGACTTTGTGATCTGAATTGGATCATTATATTATTTGTCATCTATTGTGATGATTTCAGAGTGGAAAAAATTGAAGGAATCAACTTGCAAGGTCATTAGTTAATGGTGGGACCCAGTTAGGAAAATTGGGGTTTGAAACCTTTCAGAGCAATTTTGAGGCATTAAATGGCATTTTTGGGGTTAAAATATTTCTCAGCATTAGCTAAGATCCCTTGATGTTGATCTACACTCAGAGACCTTTGCAATGGCACAAAAATCATGTCAATTCGAGCGTGTATGAAAAAATTATGTCTCCCACAAGTTGAACCACTGTACTGACCACCATATTATGAGAGGATGCCACATATGCCCCCGTTACGCACACATATAGGGATAGCCACGTGTGGACTTTCAATAAGATTCTAGAAGGTCCAAAAACTTATCAAAATTGAGGGTTGAGGAAGTCAAAAACCCTACCCTTATATGGCTATCGGGCTATGTTAAATATTGGGCCTCTAGGAGAAGGGGTTCCATTATTTTTCATTGTATCTTGTTCCATAGTTGAGCAAAACATCTAAGAGTGGTATTTTGTGAGCATACCATAGGAGGAGGAGAAGGATTCTATAGCAGTCATTCATGCCACAATCCCAAAAGGTAAATCCATTGGGTCCCCATTCCTTTGTATGTGCATTTTATAACTGAAGCAAAGAGAGCAAATCATAGGCATGACCTTCTAGTTGGGTTTTCTCCAGTATTAGGTTTCCTAGCTCAAATCATGTGTTCATTTGTATGGATGGTGTGTAGTTTTTGCATGTTCTTTCATTTTTGTATTTCAGTTATTTCTTAAATTCAATCCATAAGCTATAAATAATAAATCTGGGATCTAAGGAAATAAACTGCATAAATCTAAGATTTCAAAATATTACAAGATTTGTTGTGACGAACTGTTCCAATGGAATATTCACAACAGTTTACAAATCACACTGGTATTAGAGTAGGTTTCTTTGGGGTATGTTTGGGGAGTTGCATAGATCTAGGAATCAATTTAAGAAGAAAGTCGCAAAACCCTTTCCATGAATAACAAGTATGTTCATAACAACCCTCGAGATCCAACAGAGGAGATATTTGAGAGGATGGAAGAGTGAGTTGCTGACATATCTGGCAATATGTCCCTCCTCATGGTGGCTCTAGCAAGCAAGCTCGAACCATTCAGAGAGGTGGGAGGCTCTACCCTAAGCTCTACCTTGAGATTATATTAGAAGGGAAATTGGGAGATAATGACGACCTAGAAAAAGAGTCAAGGAAAGATCCCAAGAAAGAGTAGCCCAGTTCGAGTGTCATTAACCCTTCACAGTCCCTATCTAATATGGAAGAAAAAGTGGACATAAAGTCATACCAAGGTGAGATTGATGCATTGAAATTGAATCATCGGTTGTAGCAACTAGAAGTTTATTTCAACATTTACCATATAGATGAGGAGAAAAAGATATAATTTTTCAGACTGAAGTTAGAGGGCCATGCTTTAATCTAGTAGGAAAGTCACGTGGAGACACTTTGGCTAGAGGGTGATCCACTAGTAAGTAAGTGGGAGTATTTCAAAACCATCATTAAGTCCCATTTCTATCCTATTGGGTATGTAGAGGACCAATGGATCCATTGGTACTACTCCAGACAAAGGTAGGGGCAGAGTATGTAGGAGTACACCGCCAAGTTCAAAAAGATGGCCATCATGTTAGGTATTTCTCCCAAGAACCTAGATGTAATCCTCAAGTATATAGGGGTTCTATATAGTCATCTATGGAAGCAAGTGATGATTTTCAAGCCAAGGATAATGGATGAGGCATGTGTACAAGCATAGTGTCTGGAAAACATAGGCCATAAGAAAGGGCATCCAAGCAGTTCCAAGGAAAAAGAGCACTAGGAAGCTGCCAAGGAGGGGAAGAAGAAGTGGAAGGGGGTTGTTAAGACCTAAACAAAGCCCAATTTTATGTGACAAAGCTCAATTTTATGTGTGAAACCCCTTATTAATCCCTAGATATTGAATTATAACATTTGTATTATTATAATTGCATGTCGGCTAGAACCCTTCATGGCACCTTTTCATTATAATTATACCCTTTGTATCCTATAAATATACCAAGGAGACCTAGTCTTAGGATCATCTTATCTCATCTCATATTGTATTTTGAATTGGATATACTGTAAAAGGAGGTTTCTCCCTCGAAGTGGACTACATTAATTGACTTTTTATCATTTTTTAATTCATTGGATCATGACATTTGGTATCAGAGCATTGATCTTAGGGTTTTTCTTCTTCAAACGAGTCATCTTGGAATTTTTGTTATAAAATTTTTTCTGGGACGCTTCAAAAAGCAAAACTTGGAGGTTATTTAGAAGACGTCTCGAGGTACATGTGGTAAAACTTTTAGCTTCTTGGTCATTATACTATTGGAGATATACCATGTAGAATATAGGGTTTGGTGACTATTCCTATAACTAGTCTCAAACAGGTGTTCCAGGTAAAACAATCATATCTTCTTCAATGAGGATCATAATTATGAAAGATTAGTTGCATTTGAAAGAGGCAAGTCCATAGTATGTTTGGTACAAATTAAAGAATTAGGTATTAAATACTGGACACGTGACATTCTGTACAAGTTCACTCTCCTGGAAAGGCCAAAAATCAACAAGGTTTGGGAAAGGCACCCTAACTTTCACTTGGCATGCCCAATTTTGGTCAAACATGTGGCATTGCAAAGAAGACATTTTAGAGTACTACATTCAGAAATTGTATACTCAAAAGGTTTGAAATTTCAGAAATACATCAAAAGGAAGGTCATCTAGGAGGACAGTCTCCAAATTAAGGGCTTGAAAGATACATAACTTACAATTGGAATAACTTTTTATTGGAAGATCTGTTTTTGGTGATTCAAAATTTGTAATAAAGAGGAAAAAGAGGAGAATTATTATTTTTTCACATGGATCCAAAATCTCCTCCAAAATTTACTTCACCAACTAAATATCCAAATATCTCAACCGTGACTCGAGATGAAATCGAAAATATTTATCACCAGATGGAAAAGAGGATCACTGAAAATAAGGAACAAATGGAACATAAGATGGATGAAACTATGAAAAGAAATATGGCTGAAATGGGAAATAATATGGATAATAAGATGAATGATAATAAAAATGACATGAAAACGAAGATGGATGAAAATAAGGAAGAGATGAAAAGAAATATGGATGAAATGGAAAATAAGATGGATAGAAGATGGATGAAAGTAAACTAGAAATACAAAAATCCATGAAGGAGTTGCAAAATCCCTTATCTTCCATGACCTTCCAAGCTATATATGAGAGACTTCCTAAAGGAGATATCAAAATACAAGGAACTCTTGAAAATAAGGTTAGTATTAAGGTTGAACAACCTGCGGATAATAAACAATTTTCTAGTGGATTTAACTCTAATAATGAAGTCAATTATGATGGGGGTCCTAACTTCAACTTTCCTAAGATTGAATTAAATAAGTTTGATGGAAAATAGATCTTTACTTGGGTGAACCAAATAGAGAAATATTTTTAACTGCATAATATTATGGATGATAAGAAAAGGATCGATCTATAAACAGTGGGCCTATGTCCTATATGTTTCATCAACATAGATACTATGCGGAAATTAATCTATGATCTTTGTTTCAGTCTTATATATATATATATATATATATATATATGGAGCTTTGTCAATGTCTGGTCGGTTCTCAGAATAACATGTTGTCTTGTTATGCCAAATTCAAAACCCCAATGTTATGGCAAGTCGAATTGCTTTGAACACATGTGCCCCTTTTAATCTGGTAATGAATTGATCAGATGAATAAAAACAACCAACCACTTGTGAAGTAGAATTAAGGATGAGAAATCAACCAAGTATATGTGGAAGTCGACCAGGCTAGAAATAAAATCAACCATGTATGTGGAGTCAATTCAAGTTGCACTGTAAGTTGATTATGAGATGTAGTCGAACAAAAGACAATTCGACCAAGATGAAGTCGAACAAGGGAAAGTCGACCAACGATAAGTCTGACCCAACAATGTGCTAGTTCGACCAAGCAGTCATAAAATGATTAAGTAATGGAAGTCAAATCCAGCATAAACCAACCTGATGTAATTGTTTGAACCGAATCTAAGTCAAGTCGACCAAGATGAAATCCAAATGACCACCTACACATTTATTCACCCGACGGAGGAGAGATTAATGTGCTACATCCACGTGCGTGCTGTGGGAATGGTAATAGTCTCTCTAATAATAAAACTTCGGCCCAACGAATTCAAAATGGAGACAGGAAAATCCATATTGAAATGAAGTTGAATGAAGGTGAATTTAATAATTTAGAGGTGTGTGTAGCTGACCAGGCTTGCATAAGACTCTTATAAGAGAAATTATATAATCATCTGGGCGGATGGGAAAACAACCCAAGAAAAGAGATCACGTTCAAACCATGTGAATTCGACTCAACAATCAATTTCAACTTCCAACCCACTTCTAAGGTGCATGGAAACAAAGAATAACCTCCTACATTTAAAAGAATCGACTAGACACTATTAACTAGTCCCAAACACTGAAAATTTGACTTAACAACAAAAGTTAACAATGGGGATGAAATTAAAATTTGTAAGCGTGAGGTACTTCACCCAGCAAGGTCAAAAATTTCCCAATGTCATTTAACACCACCCAATAAGGTATAAAAACACTCAAAATCATTTAAAAATGTTCCAGACAATGTAATTTCTTCCAACAACTTATAAAAATGCATATGATCCATAAATGTTGGGCCTATGGCCTGTCTGTTTAATCAACGTGGATACTATGCAGAAATTAATATCTGATCTTTGTTTCAGTCTTATATATATATGGAGCTCTGTCAATGTTCGGTCAATTCTCATAATAGTCTTTTGTCTTTTTATTCCAAATTCAAAACCCCATTGCTATGGCAAGTCAACATGATTTGAACAAATGTGCCCCTTTTAATCTGGTAATGAATTGACCAGAGAAGTAAAAACAACCAACCACTTGTGAATTCGAATTAGAGATGAGCAATCAACCAAGTATAGGTGGAAGTCGACCAGGATAGAAATAAAATCGACTAGGTATGTGGAGTCGATTCAAGTTGCATCGTAAGTCAACCATGAGATGAAGTCGAACAAAAGACAAGTCGACCAATATTAAGTCGAACAAGGACAAGTCGACCAACGATAAATCCAACCTGACAATGTGCTAGTTCGACCAAGTAGTCATGAAATGATTAAGTAATGGAAGTTAGCTCCAGCATAAATCGACTCGGCGTGATTATTCGACTCAAATCTAAGTCAAGTCGATTAGGATGAAATCCAAATGACCACCTACAAATTTATTCATCGAATGGAGGAGAGATTAAAGTGCTACATCCACATGCGTCATGTGGGAAGGGTAATAGTTGCTCTAATAATAAAACTTTGGCTCAACGAATTCAAAACAAAGATAGGCAAAGTTGTCCCAAAATGAATTCAACCGGAGGTGAATTTAATAATTTAGAGGTGTGTGTAGTCGACCAGGCTTGCATAAGACTCTTAGAGGAATTATATAATCATCTGGGCAGATGGGAAAACAAACCAGGAAAGGAGATCACATTCATACCATGTGAATTCGACTCAACAATCAATTTAAATGTCCAACTCACTTCTGAGGTGTGTGGCAACAAAGAATAACCTCCAGTAGTTAAAAAAATTGACTAGACACTATTAACTCATCCCGAGTAGTGAAAAATTGAATTGACAATGAAAATTAACAATGGGGATGAAATTAAAATTTGTAAGCGTGAGGTACTTCGCCCAACAAGGTCTAAAATTTCCGAACATCATTTAACACCGCCCAACAAGGTATACAAACACCCAACATCATTTAAAAATGTGTCGTACAATGTAATTTCGCCCAACAACTTGTAAAAACACCCTAACACATTTAGAATCGACTTGGACCTTGCAAATTCGCCCAACAACATATTTAAACACCCAGGTAACTAATGGTTGGTGCAAACAATGAGAAAATGTTCAAGAAGGTGGTAGAACGCCCTAGGAGAGAGAGATAAATTCTCAAAATGGAAAACTGGGATAATTAGCTACAACAACTATTTAATTACAACCAGTGATCTCTATTTCACAAACAAATGGACATCATGGATTATTTGTTTGTTGGGATGTTCTGCACAATGGCCAGTCTTGGCTTACTTGAGGAAAATGAAATCACATTCACTTGAACCAATTTCCATGTGAAAGTCATCATACTTACAATTGACGGACTGCCTTGTGATCCATTAATCTAATTGAGAGTAGCCAATTCTTCACATAAAATCTAACCTGCAATCCATATTATAAACACACAATAATTAAATATAGCACAAGACAAAGTGGACACAATGTTTACCCTGGAAACCCAAACAAGAAAACCATATTTGAATGGGCTCAGTCTTCTTTTTTTTTCGACAATCTCAGGTACAACCTCTCTTCTTCTTAGTGCTCCCTCTCTTGAAAAAATAAACCCTTTGAGAATGAGAGTTGTTGAAGAAATATGGAGAGTTGGGGTGTAAGGGAAGGCCAATAGCCATGGCTCTTCACTTCCCATTCCTCGGCCTTCTATCCTATTCGATTTTTTATTACATTTAATTTTCCTCTCACATTCTCATTTTTCTTGTCTTATTTGACTTTACGTTTTTTTATCATTTACATAGTTTACATAACCATCATATTTTGTCGAATGGCCTTGAAGGTATTGATTCCTATCCATTCTTGGATCGGATCCATTTCGAATCAAGGAATCACATGGAAATCTTGAACTCTGAGATAAAACCATATCAATGGTATCAATGGGTATTTAAAAGGAATCCCCCTCTTTATCATTATACTTGTGGTTTATTTACAAGAGACTCAAAAGCACGATATTGGAAAGTGTGGGAACAAGACTACTTCATTCAATTGACAAGAATCAAGCACTTAGGTGATATTGAAGATTATAATTTAGAATTTCAAGTATTGGCCACAAGGGTGGATGGCATAAGTGACGAACATTTGTTGGAATCTTACATGGGTGGATTAAAACAAGACATTAAACATGAGCCTTTATTAAGACACGTAAATTGTTACATGTGGTGGAAGAAAACATTTTTTTTCGATTAGTCGAAATACCTTCAAGGTTGATTTCTTTAAAAGATTCCAATGTATCAAAGAACAAGATTTTTTCATAGAACTCACTATATTACAACAAAAGGAAAATGTGGATGAATTTACATGTGATCAAGAAACATTGGCAAAAAGAGTACTCGGGTTGTCAATATAACATCTAATTCGATCATATATAACTGCACTTAAACTACGTGTCTAGAACAAATTAAAACTACACGATATTACAACCATGGAAATAGTGATATATAAAGAAAAAGATGCAAAACAAAGTTTGAAAGATAATCATTATAGAAATCTGATAAGACTTATTCACGATGGAAAGAAAGTGATTGTAGGTACTTTGGAGACAAGTGGTCACCCGGACACAAATGTATCACCCAAAAATCATATATATATGAAGCTGAAAAATAATCTGAGACCTCCATGGGAAACTTCGAGGAGGAAGTAAAAAGGAAAGAAAACAATTGTCATAGATGCGGTAAAAAGTGGGATACAGGCCATAGATGTACACCCAATCACACATATCATTGCAAAATTATAGATCAGAAGGAAGTGAAGGTTGTCGCTAAAAAATACATGTTGGACACTAACGAGAATGAAAGTTCACCAAAGGTGTCATTAACCTCAATCACAAGCATTAAATAAACTTGTGAGGATGATGAATCAAAGGTTTTAGTTCAAGAAAAAGAAGTACAACCACCAATAGTATGTTATATCGCACCTCATCTGAGGAGAAAGGGTACTATCCACAACTAACTAGGTGGAAAACCCACGATATTGTTTGAGGAAATTATAGAAAAAAAGGAGCCAAATACCCTAAAACTCATAGGAAGCACAAAGGGAAAAAATATTGAAATAGTAGTAGATTCTAGAAGTACCCACAATTTCGTGGATATTAATCTCACAAGACAATTACGTATTTTTTTATACCCTATGAAGGATCTCATGGTTAGAATTGTTGATGGTCAACAAATGAAAGGAGTAGGACAATGCCATAACGTTGTTGTACATATACAAAACTTGGAACTACAAACTGGATATTACACTCTACCTCTTTATGGAATGTGTTATCACTCCAAGAAACTCCTTAGGGTTGTAGGCTAAGGATGCTTGGTAACTTATAAATAATGTGTATATGTGCTTGGAACAATGGGGCCTTTAATGATCAATGTAACAGACAACTCATACATCTAAAGAAACAGTGCTTTGAGGAAACAATAATCAGATCAAGTAAATTGAAAGCAGAGGATGAAGAACACTATTCTTGATTGCCAAATACAAGTGAATGTAGGGCTAAATGCAAGATAGAGAGAAATCCTTTACTTCAAGTCTATGAGCTCAATAAAGAGATAACAATCTTCATGAACTAAAATAAACTGAAACAAAGTACAGAAAGGGAAATATGGATATTTCTGATATTGAAAACGAAAGGAAACTGAACTTTATTTCTGCAAATAAGAGTCTATACAGTCACACAAAATATCTCCCAGTTTGAACCCCTTAGTGCTCCAAAAGTCTTTGGCTTTATAGCCTTACAAGATGAAATCTAGATCCTTGAAAGATGGATCAGATTTACTAAAAATAGTCAAATCAAAACGGATACAACAAGTGTAGGATGAGATCCTATAAAAATGGATCTAGAATGGAAAATCAAAACAAAATAGGAAAGGTCCTATTTAATGATCTCTAAAAATAGTAGATTGTTGATGAAGTGTAGTTTTAGCCTCCCAAGGCTATTTGATTTGGTCCTTCAAAGATAAAATTCGAATTGGGTGATGTGTCATTTGATCCCTATCATTTTGCCTTTGAAAATGACCAAATCTAGTCAAAAAATTCCCTTTTGACTTTCATCTCCAAGAATGGCCTTCAGATTTTGATTTGATAATTCATAACCAGCTTATTGAAGAAGATTTCAAACCATTTAAACCCAAAAAATCTTGATCTGGGCAAAAATTTGGCTATTCTGGCCGTGACAGGCTTTCACCAGCTAATTTACCTGAAAATCTGCTCCTTAGCTGGTGAAAGGCGGAGCTTTCACCAGCTAACTAGTTATAATTCTGCCTTCTGCGCTGGTGAAAGCGCATATTTTTTCAAAATCAAATTTCTTAGTCATGGAGAGTCTGTTTTGCATGCTTAAATAGTCGATCGACATCTACAAATCCTAAGCTTTCCAATGGTTCTTTCAAGTCTTCATTTGGATCCTGGGAAGCTATCAAAATTTTCCCTACAAGATTAGGCATCGTTCTTTCAAAAATGCCAGTGCGTTTTTTATTGCTAACATCTGGCTCCAACTGGGATGGATACCTCCCTGTGAGGTCTCCAAGAACCTAGCAGACCTTGTGCCTTTAGTATTGGGCCATGGAGCCATTCAGCCTTTTCGGTGGTTAATGAGCACACACAGGCTCGCCTAAACCACCGAAAATAGAAACTTACCCAAAAATCAAAACTTGATGAATCTCGATTACCTGCAAGAGTACAAAGACCTCAGGGCTTGCTAGACGAAGCTCCTCTCTCTGTTTACAGCACTCCCAATTCTCAGTATGAGGTCAATAGGCACATCCACCATGACTATCTTCCATGATTAGGAGAGACATGAGGATTTTCACCAATTGCATATTCCAGCCTTCTAGAAACATAATGAGGAAACCAAGCTGCACCACCACTAGCATTTACATAAGGTATAGAAGCAGGATCAAGGACTACAGTAAACCAAAAATCCACTGGATTGTCTGGACGATCATAAAGAAGCCACAGATAAGTCTACAGTAATAATAAAAACTCAGGCTGTGAAGCCACCACGGAGGGTGTTGCCGATTGCAACCATGTCTCTGTAAACCTTTTCTAGATCGTGTATTAATACAGCAGCAGCTTCGGATACAAAGCATTTTTAGATCCTCTGATATGTGCAGATAGCCTTCCAAGGCTTGTAGATGTGCTTTGATCATGATAGAATCGAATTTACTATCTTTGGCAAAGACAACTGATTTTGTGCCCCAAAAATAGGTGTCTAATCTGACTTTGACACCTCTTCAAACATCTTTTTTATCAAATCTGAATCTTGAACTTGGTGTGTAAATTCAATATGCATCTTTAGAAACTATTTTCAGGATATTTGGTTGAGAAAAACTTCGATCTGGTCAAAAATACACCTTCGCTGGCCAGTCTCAGGTTTCACCAGCTATTCCACCTTAAGATTTGCTAGTTAGCTGGTGAAAGCTCTGCCTTTCATCAGCTAACTGGTTATAATTCTGCCTTCTGCGCTGGTTCCAATAATAATGTGTCTCTGTGCATTTGTCTAACTTATTTGTCCAGCTTTCCCAAATAAAACATTCTATCTCTATGTCAAGCTGTGTCAAATCCTCCCAGAAACCAGCTGGGCGACAACCCACACGCAGATTTCAGTGCTTGGGCAACATAAAGAAGTTCCCCAACAACACTTATCTCCTTAATCAGCCACTTCATTCCATCCTGTTATAGTTGCTTCTGTGTAGGCCTCAATCCTGAATTCTTAATTCTTGTATATGTTAATCTCTTTCGGACATTCTCTGGTGGATGCTACTTACAAAACTCCCATATTGCAGGACGCAGTGTTCTTATAGCTTCAGGTCTTCTGGCAAGTTCCAAGACGAAGTATTGTGCCAATGCCTTCAATTCAAGCATAACTTCTTCAACTTTGCCCTAATTAAGAAAACTGAAAGTAATCTACTTTCTCAAAGAAAAGAGCTTATTATTCTATCTACTCCTACTCTAACCCCTGCAAATGCATGTTTTAGGTATATACAAATTTCCAGAAAAATAATTCAAGCATCAAATTGCTTGACCCATCTTTATGTATACAACATAGAACAGGGAAGGAGAACAAAAGATACCACAAGAAGACTGCAACCGACTCACGTTCACTGCTGCAAACCATGATGCCAAACTCTGTAATATATGACATCATTGAAAACCGTGATTCCATCCACATAGCAATTGGATCATAAAATTTATGTATGACAATACCTTGTTGTTTAAAGTGGAAAATTTGCTTTCCTGTATTAGTTCCATGATGTTCCTGATCTGATCTAGGACTATTTCCATATGCAATCTGCTCATTATCATCTGGAATCATAACCATTGAATTTTTTAGAAAAGCATCATATTCAACCACAGATTTTCCAACACAATCATATTTTCCATTAATTTGGTAAAACAAATCATATTCATGACAGAATTCTGGAGAAAGGACATTGGCTGTGAAAACTGAATGATTGACTTCATCTTGATGATGTCTTCGATAGGCAAAGAAAGAGGTTCTTCAAGATCAGATCCATAGCTATCATATATAGGATGGCTACTGCTCAAAACAACATTATTTGATATAGAAATCCGATCTCCTTCGTCTGTGTACTTATCAAAGATAGGTGAACAAAAAACCTTTGTATCTAGTAAAGAAAGACAGGCAATCTTCAAATCCTTCTCATCAGTCACAGGCGGATAAATGTCATAAGAAACTTCTTCAAAAATTTGAGAAAAATCCTCTTTTATAACTGATTCTTCATTAACAACATAACTTTCATCTCTGCAAACAGAAGAATCAACTGCTTCCTGCTGAACATGCTTTCCAAATTTTTCACAGCATTCTTTAAAGAGACTTTCAGCTGAAAATTCATCTTCTTCCTCCCCTACCCTAAAATACTTTTCATTTTTGTTTAAATTAGTAGGTACATGAGAATCTTCGGTCACACAATCATTAATATTCACATCAACTCTATCTTGAAGATCTTCCTCTTGAACAACAATAATAGAAAGAATTTCAGGTTCACAACTAGAAGAATAAACATTTTGAATATATGAATGAAATTCTTCACAACAACCCTCAAGAAGAATTTCCCGAGAAAAATACCTTTCACGTCGATGATGGAATACTGTATGAAACTCTTTTAAAGAATATATTCTAGAAGGAGGTAAAGATCGATACCATTCACGAGCATCTCCTTCCAATGAGAAGACAAACATCTTCATGAGCACATCCTCATGACATATATCCAACTGAATCATGCATTGATGAAATCTGATGAGATGATCTGAAGGATTATCTTCTTTCTTTTCTGCAAATCTTGGGAGGTGATCTCCCCAAATATCTATAGAAGGAACTGGATGTGGGAAACCAAGAACTGTTGAGAAGTCAAGAGGTGCAAACCTCCAAGCCAAAAGAGCTGCAAACGCTTTTGACATTTGATTATTGTGGAGTCGCCACTGAATATGTCCTTCATGGAGTCGCCAGATAGATAATTACAACCAAATGATGTCCAAGCTTTGTCTATCATCAAAGCTGGATCTTGTCGTCTCCCAAGGAAGCTGAGCTTCGATCTCCTCTCCCCGGCAACGGCGCCAATTTGTTATCACTCCAAGAAACTCCTTAGGGTTGTAGGCTAAGGATGCTTGGTAACTTAGAAATAATGTGTATATGTCCTTGGAACAATGGGGTCTTTAATGATCAATGTAACAAACAACTCATACATCTAAAGAAACAGTGCTTTCAGGAAACAATAATCATATCAAGTAAATTGAAATGAGAGGATGAAGAACACTATTCTTGATTTCCAAATACAAGTGAATGTAGGGCTAAATGCAAGATAGAGAGAAATCCTTTACTTCAAGTCTATGAGCTCAATAAAGAGATAACAGTCTTCATGAACTAAAATAAACTGAAACAAAGTATAGAAAGGGAAAGATGGATATTTCTGATATTGAAAACGAAAGGAAA
>JASDQU011103681.1:1645-16104 GCA_032191745.1 Picea mariana
AATCTTCTCTATAGTGTCTTCTCATAATGCCCATCTATTACATACTTTCTGTACTCATGCCATCTTCATTGTTGTACTTGCCATCAATGACACTCATTCGTTGTCTGTTAAATATTTGCCAACAAAATGGCATAATGACATTGGTTTTCTTTCTGTCAAAGGACAACCCCCAGAGCGATGTCTAAGGCATATGTGGAAATGTGAAATGGTAGAGACCAATCAGGTCCCCTCAATATAAGTGTAGCAAAAATATTTTATTTTAAATCTTCAAAAGCATGCTAACAACGGCAATCCCAAATAAAATCAACATCTTTGGACAACAATTTAAGTAATGATGCAACAACTTTTGTAAATTTTTTGATAAATCTTCTATTGTACCCAAATATACCAAGAAAAATCCTTACCTCTTTCTAAGTCTTGGGAACCAATATTTTTTATAGCACTTATATTTTGGCGGGATCTTATTTAATACCTCTAGCAGAGATAATATTTCCAAGCACTACTCCCTTAGTTAGCAACATGCGACATTTTTTATGTCTTAGGGAAAGGTTTGTTTCCTAACATCTAATCAATACTTTTTCAATATTTTTCAAGGCTTATTCAAATGAGTCACCATAGACAAGGAAATCATCCATGTACACATACACACAATCATGAATAAGGTCTAAGAAAATTCCTAGTATAAATCTCTATAAAGTGGCAATAGCATTACATAAACAAAAAGGAAACACACGATAGGAAAAGGTCCCCTAGGGGCATGTAAACGTGGTTTTCTCCTGGTCCTCCGGAGCAATTTGAATCTATATATACCCACTAAACCCATATATAAATGAGAAGTATTTCTTTCCAGCTAGGGTATCTAAGACCTGGTCAATTAAAGGAAGAGGGAAATACTTCCTCATGGCAGATTTGTTTAGTTCCTGATATTCTATGCATATACACCATTTCCCATTATTTTTAGGTACTACTACTCAAGGTGAAACCCATCTTCTGTCATAAATTGGGTAAATAAAATTGACATCAAGAATTTTATGTGGTTCCTCTTTAACTACCTCTGTAAGTTTTGGGTTCATCCATATTTAGGGCTACCTCACAGGTCATAAATCAAACTGATTATAGATGTGGTGTGAGAAATTCTTGAGTTTGATTCTCTTCATATCATGGTAGTCCCAAGAGATGGATTTTGACTCTCTTTGCAAAAATTTGATCAAATTTTCCTGATGAGATTTGGTGAGATTGTCATTAATATACATAAATTTTTCTGGGCTAATCTCAGCAAGGGTACTATAGCATTCAATTTTTTGTGTGGTGGTTTCTATTGTACTACATAATGAAGACAAAATTTTCATATCATTAGTTTCATGTACATCAATTGTCAAAATCTGTTCTAATGGAATGGTAAATGAATCAGATACATGCGAAAACTTAGAATCAGAAAGAAAAGAACTAATCTGATTTTATTTTGTACATTATTTAAAAAAATTTACCCGGTCTATTGTGAAAGTAGGATGTACTACTTCTTCATCATTGGCTAAGTTATCCATCCATGGGACATATCTCGTCTCCAAAATATATTTTACAGGTGGATATAGTGTTACCTTTTTTATTGCAACCCCCATGGGAGATGAACATGTTGTTCGATATGCATCCTATAAAGGCATTTGCGGTAGCGAGCCAAGTTTTTGGAATGCAATACCAAAAGGAATACAGGATATTCCCATGATTCCAAGGAAACAATCACGTCATCCAATACTCCTTTAGTTTTGACTTTAGATCTTTCAACTAGTTCAAGAATGGAAGGAGTTGGGTGAAGGTTTGACAATTCTAATTGTTGCATAGTTTGTACAGTCATGATGTTTATGGCTGCTCCGAGGTCAATTAAGGTATTCGGTATGAAAATCCCAGTAATTTTCACAGAGATGATAGGGTAACTAGGGTCTATGTATTTTTCTGCAAATTTTTGTTTGATAATTAGATCAATAGCCTCTCCAATGGGGTTTATGGTGGGTGGGCCTTTCGTTTCTTCTCTAGATGTTTCAAATAAAGTTCCCTTACTAATTTAACATAAATAGGTATATATTTTAAGGCCCTGCAATAAAGGGATTCTAATGCAAATATTTTTAAGTGCAGTGATCAAGTCATGTCTGGGAGAGGCTATTGCCTTACTCATATTCAACCTTTTAGGGTAAGGTGGATATTTTAATGAGCTGGGGTTTTCTAAGTGAATGGTTTTTTTGTTTAATACAACAAAGGTGTCATCTTGTTGGATTAGGAGACACTTCTTCTACTTCCTCTTCAATAATAATGGGATTTTGGTTTTGAAGCACCTTCCCTAATCATAAGTGGATATCCTGCACCTCTACTAGAGTAACCATATAAGTCGAGAAGGGTTTCAACTCATCTTGAAAATCAGGCTGGGATGCCTTGTTGTTTGGGTTAAAAACAAGTTGAACAAGGAGTTGATTTTTCCTAGGAGGTTGTGTAGATGGCAACTGTAACTTTTCAGATTGCATGGCTTGTGATTGTTGTTGGGTAGGAAATTGTGATGGATATGGTTGAGAAGGATATGGTTATGGGAATTTTTGAGGTTGCATGGGGTATTGATATTCTAGAGGATATGGGTAAGAAGGCATAGTCCCATAATCGGGCCCTTTCCACCCTTGCTGCCAAGGATGATTTTGGGTTGGTTTTTGGGGCCATGTTTTCCATGGTGTTGCAACGTTCCAAGATGCATATTGTCGACCTAGAAAATATGAATAATTTGTAAAATATGGGTCAAAGGGAATACCTAGTGGACGAGGTTTCCATGGCTTCTTAGATGTTATTGTGCACAACTATTTTGTTTTTCCATCATCTCCTTTATACATCGCCTTGAGTCCTAGTAAATATGGACATATTTTTATAGCATGATTTTCTACATAGATAGCACAAACAACAATGTTATCAAGAGGACAATATTTCCTTGGGTGTGTTTTTCGACATTTACGAAAAAATAGCAAGAGCTGCATTTTCTTCTTCATGTTTCTTTTTCAAGTTCAAAGTATCAAGTTGGATGCTAAATTTACTGAGGATATCAGTTTTGAAACTCTCCAATAAGTTTTCTAGTTTGGTTCTAGTTACACCATTCACTGATGCCTTAAGATTTTTAGGGAAACTGTCTCGAGATCCTTTTCCAATTTTAGCATGTCCTCAAGAATATCTCCTACAAGTTTCATATATCTCATCAAAAGTAAGCTTAGAGGTGTCCCTAACCCCCGTTAAATTGAGCATGTTCATACATTTTTCAAAAACACCCTTTAAAAAGAGAAATTTAAGAGTTTCTTGATCTAGCTTATGTTTTTTAGCATGATGAAGGTTATATAGAAATATCTCTAGGTAGTCCTCTAGAATTTCATCTTCCTCTTGGGCCATCCTAGAAATTTCTTCTTTTAATTCCCTAGCTTTGCAATAGTCTTGGTATTTTTTAAGGAACTATTTTGTCATTTCTTCCCATGTCCTAATATTATTTTCCTCCAAACCCATTGATGTAACATAAAACTAAAATTTCATAAAAGTTAAAATTTCTTTAGTACCTTAGGTCCCAGTCTATTAAACATTTTATTTTGAATAATTTTCGAATTTAGTTTTATTTGATGAAATCTCATTAGGAACATGTTAATTTTATTAAATTAGTTTTATTTTAATCAAAATAAATCTAATGTTTGAAAAAAACCTTCAGAAATTCTTTAATTTTGTTTTATAAGATTCATTTTATATGTAATTCTAATAAAATGTGCATCTTTATCATAGATCTAATCGCATGAAATATCGATGTTCCACAACAGATTCCTCCCTCCCCGCATGGTTGATATTTAACAAGAGGGGGTGGGGCCGAAAAACTCTACCCAAAGGTTAAGTTTTTCGATGTGGAAATCATCCATAAATTTCGTCCCCCGGGGTATGTGGTTAACTTAACCATATCCAACCCCCCCTCGAAATTAACACAAGTTATACATGTGTCTGATCATGACGTCAATTGGAGGAAAGGTAAAAAATGTTTTATTTATTTTTGAATTAATTATTTCACCAATTAATAATCACACGTATCTATTTTCAAATAAAAAAAGGGGGTAAATATCAAATTATCATTCATTTCAAATTTTCAAAGGATTCGAGCGTCGGGTTGATCGTTCCTGCAAAATTTTGTCATCATCATCCTAGCTTGATACCAGACCCAATCCACGTCCTCCACGGGTAAATATGAATCTTCTTATTTCTTTAATCATTGTTTAAAATGCAGTCTTCTCAAATACCAAAGACTAGTAAAAGCACAAACGTTGTAGAAAAGACCTATTTGACAAGGATAGAGATATCTTCTACCATGTCCTCTTTTTCGACATTTCTGAGCTACATCAGCAGATAAAAGAAGAATTTTCTAATATGTTTGACCATTACTACACGTGGGTATCTGACCTCGCTAAATTTTTGATACCCCAGGTCTATCAGTTCCCGAAATTTGTCATCTGGTGTGCCAAAAACCATATCCCCTCAAAACGAGTTGTAATTTCCGCTTCTGGGTCTGTGCTTATTGAGATAACCCATGAATCAATTTTTGAAATGTTGAGATGGTCATCAAATCCAGACACTGAGCCTTTAAATGAGCTTATAATGGCCATATGTTTCATAGAGATTAAACTTGAGGAGAGGATTACGTTGCTACAATCATATCTGTGCAAAAACCTCAATTCCCCTAATGATAATATTATCATCCAGTCTGAATTATTCCCTGGGAACTCTCGAAGGATTATTTCCATAATTTCTATGGTTTTGGGGGAAAATGACGATTTAACTTTAGATGAGTTTGGGTTTGATATTATGGTTTCCATATGTTCAATTACAACCAAACCCATTACCAAATTTATTTTTTCCCAATTCCTAGCTGACCAAATCCACTATCATCTCTCTGAAATCGAATCCTTCAAAGCTTCAAATATTATTTATATTTGGTTCACCTCTTCTAGTTTTCACAAGTTTTCAATTTTATGCATCTAGGGTTGAAAATTAAAGATGGCCTTGGTAACCCTGATTCAGTCATTAACTGGACTCCTATCCTTAAGAAGAAACCTCTAAATGTTGTATTTTATCTCTATATTAACTAGTTCATGGCCAAATCTTATCAAATAATATTCAACAAAAATCTCCCTAGAATTTTCCTTGGGTGTAAAGAACTCTTACAGTTTAGTCCAAACACAAAAGTAGGAGATTGGTATATTTTTTAGCATTACACTAAAATAAGGGTTAATTGTTTCCAACTTCGTCCTTTCTTATTACATGTTTTATTAACTCCTACGATTTTTGGTCTTGAATAAATCAGGCAAAGGTTAAACACATATGAGGTTCATTTTTTTCCAAAGAAACATAAAGTGACTTTCAAATTTTAAAAAAAAAGGTAGGTCATTTTATTGTTAACAAAAGGGCAACACTGCAGATTACAACAAAGCTTCTTTCAGCTATGGATTTTCAACAAGGAGAACCATGGAATTATGACCCTCATGGTGTAACTTATTCAAAGAAGACCTCACACGGGCATGCTCCTTATCAACACCAAAACAAAATTATATTGGAGTTGTTGGCAAACCATGATAGTTGGAAGGATGTGTAGAACCTTATACAAATTCATGGTAAGTCATTATACCATCGAGTGAAGTCTCCAGTCATGCAAACACCTCAAAAATTCTACAAGACATATAAAAGGAGGAGTCCAGAGTCAACTTCAAAATATTCAGAGATAGAAGAAGGTGGATCAATTAAAAGGAATAATTTGGATACTATGGATGAAGAATAAGATCAGGATGTGCTGAAAGAAATAACACCAGTAGACAAAGGTCTTGTCATGAAAGTAGAAATAACAACTTCAATAAATCCTAAAAATCAAGGAGAGAAAAGTGAAAATGAATCATTGATTACAAATCAACCCTTTGATTATGTAAATCAATTACTCCTCATATTTTTTAATATGATGCCTCTCAAGCCAGGATGATATCAGTTGTAGATTATGAAAAAGGGAAACTAAACATAGTCGTTATAGAACAAAAAGAGCAAAAGAAAGTGAAAAATGTTTCCATTGATCTGAATGCAATACACCCATTGGACAAATTTTATTTACACAAGAAAACTGGGGAAATGATAAAGAGAGATGCTTAATAGAAAACCTTGGAATTAAAAAGCTTCAGGACTTGAATGAAAAACTCAAAACTCAATTGAAAAATGAAAAATTGGACAATAGATCAAGGCAGAAAAGGATAGAGGAATTATAAAAGTGGATAACAGTATTGGGATCCAATCCAAGAGATGAAGCATCTATACAAGCATTAATAAATACAAAAGAAAAGGAAATCCAAGTGTTGAAGAGGAAGATAAATATCCCAAGCATTGAACATGTACATACTCCTGAACTACAAGTTATTCAAGATGAGAAAGATTAACTCCTAAGAAAAATGGTGCAAATGGGAGAACAAATTGAATTTCATGAATGTCAAATCAAAATCTTAAAATAAGGATAATCTTCTTCAGAAACACCCATATTAGCATATCCAACAACTGGATTGACAAAATCACTAGCATATCTAAATATAAAGGTTGTGGAAATAGAAAATCTGAAGAAAACAATTTGAGATAAAAAAGAAGAAATCAAGGATAAAGATAAAATTGTTGCAGAATATGAAAAGATGAAAACCAAAATGCAAAGGAAATAGATCAATTAAGTGATAATCTATCTGGAAATCTATATTTTATAGGGGCTAGACATGTCATCTGGGATGAAATCATAAATAAGGTCACTAAGCTCTGGGATTTATTCAAGATTACTAATGATGAAATACAATTAACAGATTATATTGATGAGCTTTTGAAGAAATAATTTGTTGAATTGGGATCAAGACCTCAGATTTCTACCCAAGTCATTAGGTTCCTACATTCAAATTCCAGTGAAGTACTCAAAAGAAAAGGCATTCAAGATAGGACAAAAATGGTCATGGAAGATGAAATAATTTTTACTAAAAGAAATTTGTTGCAGACAACTAAATATAAATGCACCAATATGAACAAAGATGTTGATTTCTTCACCACCTGATTTGAGAAATTGATAAATATTGGACTACCTTCATCTTGGATGGAAAAAAGAAAATTGTTGTCATTTGAAGAATACAGAAAAAATCTATTCATAGCCATCGAAAATGACTCAAAATTTCAAGGGATATCTGATAAGTTAAGAGGTTGAATCCTTTTAGATTTATTGATGGATGATTTTCATTTACTCTGGTTAATCAAATAATTGTTTCCAAATCCACCTACGTATGAAAAGCACATAGATATTGATATTTCCTACAGAAGGATGAAATCTTATGGATATCCTTCAAGTAAAACTTGGAATCATTTTCTCCATTTGATAGATGAATGAGCCATCAAAGCAGTTCGATATAGTCAACCAATCTTACAACGATTTCCTATTTTTGTGGACGTGAGATCATTTTTTAATCTAAATACTAAGAAATAGGATCAAATAACCAATTTTTGGTTTTGACCTAAATGTATAAATCTTGATGAAATATTCGATGTAAGGGTTCTAGTATGGAGGCCTGAAGGACTATCTTTTGAATAAAATTTATCAATTTTTCCTGAAGATTCAAACTTCGATGTTTCAGTCTGTGTAATCATGTTTCTATGTTATTTTTGTATTTTTAAATTTTTTCTTAAATGTTTCTATTTCCATGGATGTGATGATTTAGTACAACTACTACCATCATTTACTACAAAGGTATCTTTAAACGTAACATATTTCTTCAATGTATGGTAAGTATTAAAGAAGATCTATGCTTCAATTTTACTATTCATTTTTGAACAAAGACAAAGTATTATTTTATATTGAAATTTTACTTTAGTTTAGATACTAATTTAATGATCATTTCTTCTATTTTAAAGTTAAATAGTATTTAGCATAAGATACACTAGTTCACTTCTATTTTTTTTCTTCTTATTTCCTCTGCCATCATCTTGACAAATTTAAAGGTGACTGAAAAAAAAGAAAAATTTTCTTATAATCTTTATCTATCATATATTCTAACACTGGTAAAATAGGATAAAACAAAGCAACAAAATGCTCTGTTCTAAGAAAAAATAATCAAAAAAAAAACAAATCAATTAATTCAACGGATTCCCTGGCATAGTTTCCTATCTAGAAACATCTCAAGGGTTACAACATTCTTTTGGCGTCGTTTTCGGGGACTCAAATTAAATAAATTTATTTTTCCCTAGGAAAGAAAACATTAAAACCTACTCCTTGTTGGTGAACAAAGAGATAGGAAGGCTAACATCCTTCACCTAGCTACTCGTTTTTTCCAATACTGACATCAGGAAAGAGAAACACTCGGGCTCATTGTTGACGCTTGAATCCATCAAGACCGAAATAGAAACCTCATGAGGACATTAGTCCCCCTTCGTTTTTAGAGAAGTGGTTCTCCTCTTTGTCTAAAAGATATATCTTTGAATATCTTGGATTAGGGAGAGTGCTAGAAAACAAAACTAAAATATTTATTGCTTGGATTTAAATGAAAATGGTTCTTCAATAACCCAATATGATCTTTATGTGTAGTAAGAAGATCTTTACAAATAAAAGATTGCATAGGGGCTTCAATATCAGAAAATACAAATACTCAACACCACATATGTAATCCTCTATAGATACATTCATATCTCCTCAAAAGGAAAAAGAGGGAATATTTCTAATCATCTCAAAGAATTTAAAAAGAGTATTGCAATTAAAATGGAAGGGGATTTGATAGGTCAACCTCAAATATCTCATACTTAAAACTCAAAGTTACAAGATACAGTCAAGATCAACCCCGAAAGTAATTCTTTGTGGAGTCTTTCTGATAAAATATATCTAACAATATAAAAAATCCATTTCACAGTCACATATATGGCTGCAAATTCTCCATGATCATATATGAAAATTCTTTGAATATTACAATAAAAACACTTGAGAACTTGGCCCCCTAATTGTTTCAAGATTGCAAACACAAAGCTTTGAGAAAACAGTGTAGAAGAAGAAAAGAATGAAGAAGAATGAAAATATTTGCTTGTTGATCAAAATCTTAATTACATAATGATGGTTGGTATGTCTCTCTCCTGCTCCTTTGAATTCCTCTCAACAATGAATTCTGGAACTCATGAAGCCTCTATTTTCCCTTTTTAAAGAAATGCTCTTCTAACAGCTTGAGTAGTTAGGGTTTTTCCTTTTTCTCTTTAAATTTCTTTTTCTTGTTTAGAAAATCATTTTAATTAATTCAACATTGGAATCTCATTAATGAATTGAATTCATTGATATTCATTCTTTAAAGAGGGCCCCAAAAATCTTTAAATAAAAGTGTTTTAAATAAACTTTTATTTCGAATAATTTTTAATTTGTTGCCTCCTTTAAGAGATGACTGCGTTTTAATTTTCTAGTAAGGATGTGGATATTTTACTACTTTGAAACCACTTCTTATGTGATATTCATCGTCTTATATTTCCAACGATATAAAATTTTCCCAAATCCATGACCCAGATCTCAAGATATGAGCTCGTGAAGTTGAGTTGTCACGCAGGGCCATTAAAAATGCAATTGACTGATATTTTACTTTCTGAGAAAAATATGTCACATTTAAGCACTTTAAACCTATACCACCATTTTCTACATCAAAATGCCTTTCCAACGATATAAATTTTGTGCCATTTCGACACTCGTAGCTCAAGTTAGGGCCTTTGCAAGATTAACACTCATCCATCGTCAATCAATTGTGTTGGGTAAATCACAGCCCTTGGATGAATTTCGTGCTCCTTCATAAAATTCGCCCTTTTGGTTCAAAATTCTGTCCCACATGCATTTTCATATTATATTCTTCATGGTATACAATACTAATTGTTTCATACACTTAGAAAGAAACAAAGAAGAGAAGAAATTATGGAGCTTGGAGGATTCTGCCCTTGGAAAATTATTGCATAAAATAATAATTTTTGGAACCCCCTCATCGTCCACCTCATGCCCAATCAGCACTGATTCATCGCTGATTCATTTTCTAGTCATATTCCATGTGTTAGAAACTCATTAGATGCCAAATATAACCAATAATACACCACCATGTGTCACAAATTGTGTGCTTCCATGTGGAAGGATCTTATTGGTTCAGAATGTAATGTAATGAAACTTGAGAAAATAAGTTAAGTATGGTAGGATGTAGGAGAGGGTAGGTGAAGGGAAAATTATGGGTAACAGAAGTCGATGGGGTATTTTGTATTCTTCAGGGATGGGTTAGTGGGTTGGGAAGTGAGGTGGGTAAGAGAGTGAGGGATTATTGGTGGCTGCCCTCTCGCGAGCTATATTAATTTAAAAAAAAATCAAGCAGGGAGAGGGTAAGGAGACGAGAAGGGGCAGGGGTAATTTGTAGGTGGCAGATGGATAAGGGTGGCGTAGGGTGATGTAAGGGGGAAGGTAAAGTGTAGGTAGCAGAGTTAGGATCATGGTGGGTTCGTGAGGATGGGAAGGTGAGGGAAGTAAAGAGATGAGTCTGCCAACCAACGAACCCGATGAGATGAGAGAAGAGTCCCAAAATTTTCTAACTGTGGATGCTAGTGGAGCGTATGGGAGAAGATTGAAGTAAAGTATGGAGAGAAAGACGTTGAGTGGAAATTCTAAGTGTCAAGTATGAAAGAAGAGAGGAGAGGAGAGGAGAAGAGTCTGAAAATGAGACTAAGTATGAAAGAGGTGTGCCATTTTTTGCTTAAACTTTAAACTTGGATATCTTGAGCATATGAACTCATATTTCTGATTCGATAAATGTGTGGCGAAGCTGAGACTAAGGAATACACAAGAAAATTATAATAGTTCAAAAAAATTTGTATGTTGATATCATTTGTTTTTTTATTAATCCAAGAGCGAGAAAATATAAATGACCAAATTTTGGTCAACAAGTGGCTCCAACTACAGGATAGTGACCCCCTGTGGGTTGTTGAGAACTACAGAATCTCAGTTTCTTCCTTCTCCATTAGGCCATGGATTCATCTTCAAAACATTCGTGTAATCTCGCATTCCTTTGTTCATGAAGAGACTTCCTTATTGTGAAAAACTTGAACTGGAGAATTAAAATATGTACAAGAAGATCTACCTACCCAATCCTAGTTGGAGGAAAGAGGCAGTTTTATGTGTAGGTAGATTTCCAATGGAACCATTTGAGCATCCAATTGACTTGTGAAATGGGCTCCAACAGTAAGAAACAAATTGGGGCTTCTATGAATGAATCAAGATCATGAAAATCAGAAGCATGCCCAAAATGTACCACAATGGGATCGAGCAATGTCTGCAGAAAACTTGTTCTCATTGGAGGGATGACAATACTTTTGAACCAATATTCAATATAATATACTCTTGTATGCCCAAGGGTGCTGCTATCTTCAGTAAAATGAGAAATTTATTTCTTGAAAACATTTTATTTTTCTTCTTTCTCCACATTCAAGATTCTTGTTTCACTGGTGATGTATTGGCAATGTTCTTCTTCTATGCAATGGTTATTTTCTTTGTTCTCAAAATTATTTCTTCCACCAATTATTCTTTATTTTTGTTGAAATATTCTTGCATATTTGGTGGAGATTCTTTAATTTCTTCCTCATATGGAGTGTATGAGAGGCTGATATCTTTTTCTTGGTCTTTGGAATTCATGCCTTCATTCTCAGCAACAAGATTTGATTCAGAAAATTTTTGCAATGTTTCATGATATTCTTCTTATGAATCATTCATTTCATCTTTTTGTGTCCATGTGGGAGAGGGTGGGTGGGAAGAAACATATGGAATGAACTCTTCAGTAAACAAATTTTCTAGTACATCCCAACAGGTAATGGTTTCAGGAAGCAATGAACTATACCATTCAAGATCATTCCCACATAGAGTTTGCAAGAAACATTATCTTTAGTGAGATTGAAAATTTCACATGCACATTGGAATCTAAATATTTTTTTCTCTGCATCCTCCAATGTATTCCCAAAGAATGTAGAAAATATTTCCATAGAAATATTGGGCATCTGAAAATTTTCTTCGGGTAGATTTAAAGGACCTCTATGTAGTCACCTTATTCTTTGGGCAGTTGTTCCTTTTGATGAATCTCTTGAAACCATTGATGGGATTGATGAAGAATATAAAGAAGAATTATGACATGAATAAAATCCTTCATTTTGAGTTTTTCCAATGGAGTTTCCAGGAAGTTCATTCTCTCGAATATTCAATGCTTCTCATGTCTTTTTGAAATTATAAAAATGATGTGACATCTTTAAATAATCCTTTTACAAATCCCTTACATTTAAAACAAGCAGCAATTATCTTGAATCTTCTTTTCAAAACTTTGAGCCATGGATATTTATGGTTCTTCAATTTGATCTAAAGTAGGGCCTCAAATATCTTGAAAATAAATCCATCCCTAGTATGGTTGCCAAAAATGTTGACGCTTGAATCCGTCGAGACCGAAACGACAACCTCATGAGGACATTAGTCCCCTTCTTTTTTAGAGAGGTGGTTCTCCTCTTTGGATAAAAGATATATCTTTGAATATCTTGTATTAGGGAGAGTGCTAGATAGAAAACCCCAAATCTTTATTGCTCGGATTTAAATGAAAATGGTTCTTCAATAACCCAATACGATCTTTGTGTGCAGTAAGAAGTTCTTTACAAATAAAAGATTGAAGAGGAGCTTCAATATCAAAAAATATAAATACTCAACACCACATATGTAATCCTCTATAGATACATTCACATCTCCTCACAAGGGAAAAGAGAGAATATTTATGACCATCTCAAAGAATTTTAAAAGTGTATTGCAGTTAAAATGGAAGGGGATTTGACAGGTCAACCTCAAATATCTCATACTTAAAACTCAAAATTACAAGATATAGTCAAGATCAACCCCGAAAGTAATTCTTTGTGGAGTCTTTCTCATAAAATATATCTAACAATATACAAAATCCATTTGACAGTCACATATATGGCTGCAAATGCTCCATGATCATATATGAAAAGTCTTGGAAAATTACGAGAAAAACAATTGAGAACTCAACCCCATGATTGTTTCAAGAATACAAACACAAAGCTTTGAGAAAACAGTGTAGAAGAAGAAAAGAATGAAGAAGAATGAAAATATTTTCTTGTTAATCAAAATATTGATTGCATAATGATGTTTGGTATGTCCCTCTCTTTCTCCTTTGAATTCCCTCTCAAAAATGCATTCTGGAACTCATGAAGTCTCTCTTTTCTCTTTTTAAAGAAATGCTCTTCTAACTACTTGAGTAGTTAGGGTTTTTCCTTTTTCTCTTTAAATTCCTTTTTGTTTTTTATCAAATCACTTTAATTAATTAAACATTGGAATCTCATTAATTAATTGAATTCATTGATATTTTTTCTTTAAATTGGGCCCCAAAAATCTTTAAATAAAAGTTTTTTAAATAAACTTGTATTTCGAATAATTTTTATTTTATTTCCTCCTTTAAGAGATGACTGTTTTTTTAATTTTATGGTAAGTTTGTGTATATTTTCAACCCTTGAAACCACTTCTTGTGTGATATTCATCTTCTTATCTTTCCAACGATATAAAATTTTCCCAAATCCATCGCCCAGATATCAAGACATGAGCTCGTGAAGTTGAGTTGTCACGTGGGCCCATTAAAAATGCATCTGAGTGATATTTTAATTTTTGAGAAAAAATTATTCACTTTCAGCACTTGAAACCTGTACCACCATATTCTACTTTGAAATACCTTTCCAAATTTATACATTTTTCATGATTTCGACACCTGGATCTCAAGTTATGGCCTTTGCAAGATTAACACTCAACCATCGTCAATCGATTGTCTTGGGTAAATCACAACCCTTGGATGAATTTCGTGCTCCTTCATAAAATTTGTCTTTTTGGTTCAAAATTCTATCCCATGTGCATTGAGATATTATATTATTCATGGTATACAATACTAAGTGTTTCATACACTTAGTAATAAACAAAGAAGAGAAGAAATTATGGATCTTGGAGGATTTGGCCCTTGGAAAATTGTTGAATAAAATAATAATCTATGGAACCTTGTCATCATCCACCTCATGCCCAGTCAAAACTGAGTCATCATTGAGTCATTGTCAAGTCATATCCCATGTATCAAAAACTCATTATATTCCAAATATAACCAATAATACACCACCAGGTGTCACAAATTGTGTGATACCATGTGGAAGGATCTTATTGGTTCGGAATGCAATGTAATGAAACTTGAGAAAATAAGTTAAGTATGGGAGGATGTAGGAGAGGGTAGGTGAAGGGAAAATTATGGGTAGCAGAAGTCGAGGGGGTATTTTGTAGGCTATGGGGATGGTTTGGTGGGTTGGGGAGTGAGGTGAGTAAGGGAGTGAGAGATGAA
>JASDQU011103681.1:17856-30238 GCA_032191745.1 Picea mariana
ATAGTTTTAAAATGAGACTAAGTATGAAAGAGGTGTACCCCTTTTTTCTTAAACTTTAATCTTGGATATCTTGAGCATATGAACTCAGATTTATGATTCGAAAAATTCATGGTGAAGCTAAGACCAGGGACTATAAAAGGAAATTATAATAGTTCAAAATTTTACATCTTCTGATATTATTTTTTTTATTAATCCAAGAACAGAAAAATATAGATGACCAAATTTTGGTCAACACTCACCCAAATCCTAAGAAAACTATGCCAATAGAAAACCCCGAAAAACTACTGCCAAAGAAAAATCCTAAAACTACTCTCGCCTCCCCTCCTCTAAACCTTCATCTTCATCTCTTCCTAAATCAAAAGGAAAATATCATGTTGATTCAAAGGATTCCATAATAAAAACACATGTAAACCCTTCTCTTCCTTTAGAAGCATCCCAACTTCCTTCTCCCGAATAATCTCTTCCAAATTCCCAAAACCATCTTTGAAAATTTATACAACAAACTCCATTAAATTTTTCCCTGAAAATTATGTCGAACTTTCTCTTAAAGACTCCATTATAGTCTCTCAAATTCATTCCTCCAAATATTATCCAAAAATTTCCCTAAAGAGATCTCCAGAAGATCTTCCATTTTGGTCTACAACCCCAAAGTTATCCTTTTTAGATCCAAAAAGGGAAGTTTCATAGATCTCACAAACTTCCTCTTCAGAAATCCCTCTTGAAGAAGAAGAATAAGAGATTATAAAGACTTACATCAATTCCCTTGCTCCTAAGAATTCTCAACTTATACTCCAGCAGCTAATTATGGCAGGGAAAATACCACAACAACAAAATCCACCTCCCGCTCCCCTTACCCCTCCCCCTTCACCAAGAGTTTTCAATAAATTTGTTTCTAGATACACTCCTTTAAACCTTCCTCATAATCTCCATGAATTTCTTGATAATTGTATGAAACTATTGCCTAGATTTAATGGGGAGGGTGAGACTACAACTCTGGAACATTTGGTAGAATTTGATTGTTTCATTGACAATGAAGGCATGAAATATGAAGATGTATGCATGATTATTTTTGTTCATACATTTGAGGGTGAGGTGAGATCATGGTTTAAGGGATTTCCCCCTAATTCCATTAATTCTTGGGATGATCTAGAAACTGCTTTTCTTAGGCAATGGGGTGAGAAGAAAGATCACTTATATTTCTTGACTGAGTTTGGGAATATTAAAAAGAAGAAATATGAATATGTCTCATATTTTATCAATAGGTTTAATAAAATTTATAATAAATTTTTTGTATATGTCAAACCATCACAACTAGCTGCAAAGGTCACCTTTGTAGGCTCGTTTGACCCAGACTTTCCTTATTGCTTAGAGAAAGGAGATCCACTACCTTAACTAGCATGCAATATGATGTAGTAGAAATTGAATCCAACATGATTGAATTAGGAAAATCTAGAGTTAGAAATGAATCACGAGAGAGAGAGAGAGTGTTGGTACCTCAACTGCTAATAAAAGTCAAGAAGATAAAATTGAAGAGATGTGAAGGATTATCAAAGATTTATCAAATAAACTAGCTAGGATGTAAAAAGAGAGAAGGAGACCTGATAATAGAGATTAAAATCAATTTAGAAGGCCTTTTATATCTCCATGAGTATTGCAGAGAGAAAGGAGAAATGAAGATCAACCCATACAAGCTCCTATAAAAAATGAAAATTTGATTGATATCTTTGAAGAAGATCAAAATGATAATATAGATGAGGAGATTAATATGATGGAAGGTGATATTTCTGAAGTATATGTGACTCAGGATGACTATGAAAAATCTTTAGGCTTCAACTCATATTTCAATGAAGACGATAATAATAATAATCACCTTGATTCATCATCACCTCAATATAGGGCCTTCTCTAATGCATTACAAGCTGAATTACATAGAAAATATTACCTTAGACCAATAACTATTGTAAATACAAAAACAAATAATCAAGGTCAACCAAAAAAAATACAAAAAAAGACAAAGGGAAAGAAGTCACATCTCCTAAACAAAAATTTGATCCACAGATTGTAAATAAAACATATACAAAACCAAAAGAAACTGAAAAATATCTAGTTCTTTCAATCTGGAAAAAGAAGTTAATAAGATCATAATTCTTATCCCTTTGTTAGAAATTGCAAAAAATCCAGTTTACAGAAAACAAGTGATGAAAATGATTGATTGTTCTATTGCATCAACCCAACCAGATACATTAATTTTTCAAGATGAAAGGAATATTTTCAAGTTCATTCCTCACATTGAGGAGAGATAAGAATCAATCGCCCCATTTTATATCTCTTTAACAATCCATGAACACCTTTTACACAATTTCATGTTAGAATTAGGAGCTTCTCACAATTTAATCCCAAAAATAGTAATGGGGAAGTTAGAATTACAAATCACAAGACCATATCATGACTTGTATTCATTTGATGCAAGAAAGGTTAGATGTTTAGGAATGATTAAAGATATGGTAGTTCACTTGGCTCAAATACATGCAAAAGCATTTTGATGGATATAGTTGTGGCAGATGTGCATGTCAACTATGGGATTCTTTTATCTAGATCTTGGGCAAGTAAACTAGGTGGCTTGTTGTAAATGGACATGACTTATGCCACCATCCCAATATTTGGTGGAGAGACCATGAGATTTTATAGGGAAACGAAACTTGCTTACATTATTAGTGATCCTAAAAATCCTAATAATTATCTTGTATAATCAAAAGATCAATATTTGGGTTGTTTCACTTTGTCTGTAAATGATGAACTAGAAAATTGTACAGAAATTGTAAATAACTCTTTGAATGGAAATAAGCCTAAAAAGGGAATGTGGAAAATGTACTTTGATGGAGCCTCTTATTGGGAAGGTGATGGAGTATGTATTCTACTAATTTCACCTTCTAGAAAACTTTTTTCTTTTTCTTTTAGATTGCAATTTGAAACTGATTCAACTAATAATGTTTGTGAATATGAAGCTTTAGTGCTAGGTTTAGAAGTTGCCCAGAAAATAAAAATTGTAAATCTTATTGTTTATGGGGATGCAAAACTAATTGTCAAACAAATAAAGAAATTTTACCAAACTAAACAAATGAGGATGAGATCCTATATAAATTATGCTTGGGACATAATTGAGAATTTATTTTTGAATTTTAATATTCATGATATCCCCAAACAAGAAAATAAACAAGTTGATTCTTTAGATGTAGCAGCAAGTACTTTCGAACCTCCTAAAGTTCCAAATCTTAAATATGAAATTTAAATGAAATACAGACCTTCAATACCTAACAATGTCAAACATTGGAAAGTGTTTGAAGATGACCAACAGATTAAATTTTTTTTGGAGATGATCGATGAATTCTCATAAAATCATATTGATTAGGAAGATGACCAAAACAATGAAAAAATTAATCAAAGTAGTCATCTAGATCCTAAATTACAAGATATGATTGCTAATCACAAAATGATGGTGTTGAGAAATAATCAGATTCCAAAGGGATTGGTGCCTCTGGAGAAGTTGTTTGACAAATATGATATTGTTGTAAAGACAATTGTTCATCCTAAAAAGAAATAAGTAGAAGATCACAATATTGGGACTCAACAAGAATAGAGATGTACATCAAAATTTTGACGTTTCTACCTATTAATCAGAAGGTTAAGTATATCGATTTATTCAAATAATTTACTGAGGTATTTTCTTGGTATTATGAAGATCTAAGCACATATGATACCAACATTATTTAGCACAGAATTCCATTGAAGGTAGGATCTAAACCATTCAGACATAAATTAAGACAGGTAAATCCTATCTTATTCCTAGTCATTAAAAAAGAACTTAAAAAGCTATTAGATGCAAAGATTATAGTTACTTTGAGATATTCTTCTTGGGTTGAAAATTTAGTACATGTTAGAAAAAAGAATGGTGAAATTAGACTCTGTGTCGATTTTATAAATATTAACAAATCTTCATTAAAAGATAATTATCCTTTGCCTAAAATGGATCATGTTTTGCATAAAGTAGTTGGCTCTAATCGAATTTCAATGATTGATGGATTTCAGGTTATAATCAGATTCTTTTGCATGAGAAAGACGAAGAACTCACTGTTTTTACTACACATTGAGGTACATTCATGTATGAAAAAATTCCCTTCGAGCTAATGAATGTAGGAGCAAATTTTCAGTGAGCAATGGACATAGTGTTTGTGGGAGAAAAGGACAAATTTGTTGTGATTTATTTAGATGATCTTACTATTTTTTTAAATCGGATGAAGATTATTTGAAACATCTTAAGGAAACCTTCATTAAATGTAAAAAAATGTGGTTTTTCACTAAATCCTAAAATTAATCATTTTTCTATGCAAGAAGGAAAGTTAATTGGTCATATTTTATCAAAAATTGTAGTCAAAATTGATCCTCAACATTTGGAAGCAATTCAGGTTATCAATTTACCAAGGAACGAGAAAGATATACAGTCCTTGCTTGGAAAAAATAAATTTTTAATAAGATGCATACCTAATATTGTTTAGGTGGTCAAAGATTTAACTGATATGCTTAAAAATAATAGTGAGGTTAAGTAGTCCTCATAAGCTAGATACTCATTTGATCAAATTAAAAAATCTCTGGGAGAAGCACCAGTGTTGGAAAGCCTGGATTATTCTAAGGAGATTCCTTTTTCTCAATTTCATTTGACAATACTATTTTTATTGTTCTCTTGCAAAGGAATGAAGAAAACCAAGAACAATTGTTAAGAACCAAATATCAAAATAGCATAAAAAATACCTCGGAATAAGTGGTCAACACCTTGAAAAAGAGAGAATTTCTAATAATAAGCCTCTTCAAGGGGGAAACCTCCTTATACACCACATAAATTTCCCAATACAAGATGATTCCAAATGAAAAAATCTCATTTTTATATATAGGAGACTAGGAGGTACAATTACAACTAATGGACCCAAGACGACATAAATAGAATAACATTACTAATGTAATATGCCCCAATTAAGGGGTAATGTGACACTATTTAGGGATTAACATGCCCCTTCCCTTCATACAAGTGTTTTCTGCAATGCTTGAGTAATTTTGGATGCTTTTGTATGAAAGACTCACCATCCCAAGTGGAATCTTCAGCAGGTAGTTTCCTCCACTTAGTGAGATACTCTGAAATAGATCTATTCCTTAGCTGGAAAATTCTTGTGTCAGTGATATCTTTAGGCTCCAATATGATTTTTCCTTTCTCGTCAAGTTCTAGAAATATAGTTTGAACTAGGATCTTGTCACCTATAACCTTCTTTAAGCATGAAACATGAAAAATTGGGTGTACTCACGAAGATGCAGGAAACTCCAATTTTTATGCCATAGTACCAATATTTTGGAACACCTTATAAGGGACATAGTACTTTGGTGATAATTTATTATCCTTCTTATATTTCTTTAGGGACATATGTTTGTATGGTTGTATTCTTCAAAATACCCAATCCCCTACTTCAAAACTTATTTCACTACGTTGTTGATCTTCTTCTTGTTTCATGCGATTTTGTGCCATGGTCAGGTTGTCCTTTAAGAGTTGGAGAACCTTTTTTTGATGTTCGATGTGATCTTCCACTGCTTGAAACTTAGATTTTTCTTTTAGATAAGAGGTAATGGAATGTGGGTGGTATCCATAGAGTGCCATAAATGGTGTCATTTTTTTGCAGTATGAAAGGAAGTGTTATACCACCATTTTGCCAAGGGTAACCATTTGAACCATTGTGTTTGTTTATCAGAGACAAATAAATGAAGGTAGCCTTGTAGACATTTGTTCTCTATCTTGGTTTGTCCATCAAATTGAGGATGATAAGATGAGTTATGAGCCAATTGAGTACCCAAACAAGAAAATAATTATGTCCAAAAATGTCCTGTGAAGATGGGATCTCTGTCACTTACAATAATCTTTGGGATTCCATGTAGATTTTGAACTATCTCCATGAATGCGGTGGAAACTATACTATCTTTGAAAGTATGAGATAGTGCACAAAAGTGTGCGTACTTGGTCAGTCTATCAGCAATCACCATGATGACACTCTTTCCTTCACACTTCGGTAACCTTGTGATGAAATCCATGGAAACCTCCTCACAATGCTAACTTGGGATGGCTAATGGTTGTAAAAGACCTGGAGTCTTAATTGTTTCCACCTTTTTTTGTTGGAAAACCAAACATTCTGGCACAAACCTTTGAACATCAATTTTAAGGCCATCCCAAAAAAAATCCTTCTTGACCCTATGGTAGGTTTTCAAAAATCTCGAGTTCCCTCCTACCGGAGAGGTGTGAAATTCTAATAGTACCTTTTGTTTAAGTTGGGAGTTCTTACATAAATATAAGTGATATTTGTACCATAGTGAATCATGTTTCCATGTAAATGTATATGATGCACTAGAATCCTGTTGCAACCTTTGTATGAGAGTCCACATGTTTTCGTCATTCTTCCATTCATTCCTCGCTTCTATTATCCAATTGGTTTGGATGATCGAGATAACACAGATAAAGACCTCGACATCTTCATCCTTTCTTGAGAGTGCATCTGCCACAACATTTTTCTTCCCTTTTTTATAAATGATTTCAAAATCATAACCCAACATCTTGGTCACCCATTTTTGTTGTTCTTCTGAAGATAGTCTTTGTTCCGAGAAGTATTTAAGACTGTCATGATCTGTTTTGACATTGAAGTGGTTACCTATTAGGTAAGGGAACCATTTCTTCCATGCATGTAATATTTCCATCATTTCCTTCTCATAAATGGGTTTGTGTAAGTCCTTTCCCTTGAGTGGACAACTTTCAAAATAAAGGAGCCTTCCTTCTTGCATTAGAAACACCAATGCCATTTCTCGAGGCATCACATTCCACAATAAAGGTTTTTGTGAAGTCTGGTGTGGTCAAGACAAGAGATTTGCACATCGCCTCTTTAAGTTGTTCAAAATATTGAGTTGCCTCTGGAGTCCATGAAAATGCATCCTTCTTAGTTAATGTCATTAAAGGTGTTGCTATTCTTCCATGGTTCCAAAGAAACCTGCGGTAGTAACCTATCAAAACCAAAAATCCTCTAAGATTCTTCAATGTTTTGGGAATTGGCTAGTCCATCATGGCATTAATATTGTCAGGGTCTACCTTGACACCTTCATGATATACAACATCACCCAAATACTCTACCTCCTTCACCCCAAAGAAACATTTGGATGTTTTGGCATATAGTTGTTTCTCCTTTAGTAGTTGTAGCACCTTGTCAACATGTCCCACATGATCCTCCCAAGACTTGCTATAGATTAGTATATCATCAAAAAATACTAACGTGTATCTTAGTTGTTGAGGACAATTTGTAGGTATATAGTTTTGAGTCAAGTGCTCAATGATGGACTTCATCAAACATATGGACGAGGTAGGCTCTTTATCTTGTCTTGTTAGCATATTTGTTTATATAACATACTTGAGATTAGAGTTGATTTTTGCAGTCATTTCCGTCTGTTGTGGTTTACCCCATGCCATAGAGTGATTTTCCTCATAACAGAATTGGCAACCATACTGTGGAGGGAATCTTCTTTTCATGGTTTGGAATGTTTTTATCCTTTGATTGCTCTCAGTTATCTTGATTTTCTTTTCGTCTGATTGCTTGAGAATCTATTTTCATTTTGATTATGAGTTTTTTGGCCTTATCATTAACCTGGAAGTGTTTCAATACATATACGTGGGTTTTCCCTTGACTGACGCGTACATACACAGGTTGTCATTCTGCGAGAGGTGTATATACACAATTTTCTCCTGAACAGTCATGTACATCATCCTTGTTTGCTTGATTGTTGAGTTTGGTGTTTTATGGGTAAGTTTTGATGGTTGTTGAGTCTTCTTGGGTCTCTGTCATGACTATTAAGTACCCACAGAATGATAGGAAACCTTTCTTTGGTTGAATTTTTGGGCGGCCTTTATTTCTCATCATTTTTGTTTCATTGGTTGTCCTTGCATCTTCAGCTACGTGTTTGCTTCTTGATATCCTGCTTGGTTTGTCTCTTTTTTCTTACAGTAGGGTTTATATATCAAGTTCTTGTTTAGTCCTTGCATTTTCATTTCCTTTTTATTGAAAATACAAAACAAATATATGTTTTTCATCATGGAATTTGATCTTTTGGGTTCTTATCATTGATTTTGATATATGTATGGAAATATTGCATCTTATTTTGAAATCACAGAGTTGAATTGAAAATTTCATTTTGAAAAAAAGTTATCATTTGTTGAGAATTGAAGTTAGGACTTTGCATTATATTCATATTCATTTATTTTACTTGCTGAGTCACAACATATCAGTTTCATGACCACATATTTTGAGTAAACAAAGCCGGTAAAAGTAATGCTGATAAATTTAAAATTGATTAGAAACGATTTTATTTTTCAGGGTGCACAAATTAGCTTAAGATTTAGAGCCTTGGAATAGGATTTTGTGAGTAAAATTCTCCAAGTCTTTTAAACTCAACATATGTGTCTGACTAAGGGAGTGGTGAAATACATTGTATAATTGGTGACATCAGGAGGCTCTGCTCACACCGGAGTTAAGAACGAGGTTGCACGAAGTCGGTTGAGGAGATATCCCTCCAATACCTTCTTAGCATCGGAGATATTTCTGGGGATCTATTTGTATATGGGGGTCTTTCTAGTACCTTTACCTCTGTGAGAGGCGGTTCTTTCAAGATTTTGGGCTTTGTTACCCTGCCCATATGGTGGACCTAACTTACGACTGTTCACCTGCACATTGGTTATATCATGGTGGCTTAGTTTCTTGAAATAGGTAGCCACATAGGTTACTTGCAGGGGTTATTTTGTAGGTTCCCTAAGTCAGATAAGATTTGGACAACACACAGCCTTTATGGAGGATGATCTCTTCGGGGGGATCTAACCAACTGCACTATTAATCCCACAAGGGCCTTTATAATTGATTCTGATACCTCTGATCTTTTGAAGGGAGTCTCAGGCCCCTCTTGGGTGAGGCATACCTACTTTAGTGAGGGAGGCCCCTTTCAACGATTATATGTTATTTCTATGCATTGGCCTTTTTGCTTTACTTTTGTTTTCTTTCTGATTATTAGTTGACCTTAGGTTTTTGTTTTGCATCATGAGTTTTCATTTTTATGGTTAGCGGAGCCCCCATGACTCCCTCAATTGGCGATACCCAACCCATGGTATTTTCTCATTCCATGGGGATGAATCCTTGTGTATTTATGAATGTTATGTCAAATCATGATACTAAGCCAACACCTTGGGCCTCTAATAATATTTCTCTTTATATGTCAGACATGTCTTCACACTTTCCATACCCTGCCTCATCTTCTTATGTGAATCCTAGTTTTAGATCTGGGGGCATGATGCCTCCTTATTCTCCATTTTCGTTCGGTGGGACTCATATCCCTCAACCAAATCTCATGGTAGAAGGTGGAATATTCCTTCCCATGGATCCAATCCTAGCTTCACTTTTCCAGGTGCAAGTGCTCAAATGGGTAGTCATTCTTCTTATTGAATCTCGTCCATCTATCCTCCTTCCACTATGCAGGCTCATCCTAATGATTTTCCCATGGTCGATCTCCATCTGTCCTCTGGTGTTTCATATGGAGGGAGTCAATTTTATAGTACAGACACCCCCCTTTATAGAGTCCCTTCGTCTGGGGGCAACATATATCCTCACCCGAGTAATCCTTTCCATGTCGCTATGTCTTCGCAAGCGGATTCTTCGGTGATGATGCTCATACAATCCTTTATGAATCGCTTTGGAGGAGGATGATTTCCTACCAGACAGGACCATGGCGTATACTAAAACCCTTCCTAGCCTACAATTTCTCAAAACTAGTCTTTCCCAGAACCTTGGTCTCAAATGCCGCAACCAATTGCCACAAGTGCAGTCACTACGATTCATACTAGCATTATATCACCAGCCTCTACTAGTTATGTTGGAGATAGGTCAACAACCTCTGCAAGTCATGTTGAAGACCAGAAACCAGTCGTTGCATGCCATGTTGGGGGCATAACTCTAGTCACTTCTAGTCACACTACACATACATCGCCAACCTCTGCTAGTCAGGTTGTGGATCCATCACCAACTTCTGTAAATCATGTTGGAGATGAGCCACTAGCCTCTGCAAGTCATGCTGAGAGCATGTCACCAGCCACTATAAGTAATGCCAGGGGCATTCATACGATTGAGAAGCCTTGACATATAGGATGTAATCCCAAGTTCCTTTGTAGGATTTGCAAAGAGAATCATCTTACTCGTTTGTGCCTTGCTACTAATGTGGTACAAGATGTGTGGTCCTTGTCTCGGGGTCTGAGTCGTCTTTGGTTTCCCAACATTCTAATTCTTCTTTAGTTGATACAATGGTCATTTTGATGCAATCTTCAGCTGAAACTACTCTTGTTTTGGGGAGTGATGCGTCTCTCGACAATTTTGTCTCGCATCCTCTTCAACCAGCGGTCGTGTCAATGCAATATTCTACCGACACCACTCTTGTTTTTGGGGGTGATGCGTCTCTTGACCTTGTTTTCTTGCATCTTATTCAACCAACGATTGAATAATTGGTCATGTCGATGAAATATTCAGTTGATCCCACTCTTCTCTTAGAGACTGTCAATTCTAAGGAAGTGACATTGTCAATGCAATCTTCAGTCAATCCCACTCTTCTTTTGGAGGGTGATGCGTTCTTCGACCAAGTCCTTAGAATTTATAGTCTTGTACCTTCTGAACAAGGGAGAATTCCACTCTCTTTGAGTACACTCACTCCAAGTCCTAAGGTGGTTTCCTTTTATTGGAATAATCTTGTAGATCCTTGCCTTTCTTCTTCTACACCCTTCCAGATAAAGGGAATTCTTCGATATATTGTAAATAATGTAACCTATGCAAGTATTTTATCCTCCTTGACTTGGAAAGATTTGGGTTTTCCCAAGCTTGTGTTAGTTGTCTGTGAGTTGATGAATTTCCATAGAAGTCTTGCATAGGAGCCATGGCCTCCCCCATGATATGCTTCTTAGAATAGCATCCCCGAGTCTTGTTTAATCTCTTTTCTGACTCCCTCAAAAAGAGAAAAGATTGTCGAGTGAACTTATCTCTTTCACATTTGTAAATTGGATTTGAAAGGATGTCTATTTGGTGTAAGTTTAACCCTTTTTTAGATGAAGTAGACTCATTTTAAAAAATGAACACTCTAGTCACTAGTGGCTATAAGAGTTCTCTTGGGTATCATTTTATACTTGTTCGGGCCTACGGGACTAAATTTACAAAAAAGGACATTCTTTCGAGTTAAGTTGTAATTGCATCTCATCCTCTCGCTTGCAGTATTGAGCCTATTGTCAGTTCCCACTTTTGCATTATAAGCCTATTATCTCAGCAGTTTTCATCATTGGCCAAGAAGAGCCTTGTTTATATCCTTTGCAACTTGACACCTTATACCCTAAGAGGAAACATTCCCCCTGTTAGCACTAGAAGTCACTCCTGTATTGAAATAGGAGTAAGCCTGATACCCATCAATTTTATGTCACAGTTTGTTTTATAAAGAGGGTGATCGACAGATAATAGACTCAGAACAATATCGCTTTAACTCAGAAAACTGGGTTGGAAATGCAGAGATAGGTGAGTTCTTGAACTAACTTAGGCCAGTAAGTTGCATAGTGGTGAGTATGTGGAGGAAAACAAGAGGAAAATCAAGTTTTCTCTGGACATCTGGTCTTTCAGCAGCTTTTAGGGGGGGAAATTGTCAGATATGAGATCCTCTCAGATCCGAAGAACTTAAAGAAACTTAAAATGATGTAAAAATTGATATAATCAAACCTTCATTACACATTCATTACAACACCCAACTAGATCATCCATGCATGGGCTTTAAGAGTCGGAGGAAAGGAGAAGAGGAGGTTAGCTGCCATTAAACAATAAGTCTCAAACATCAGTATATAATGAGAGAACGAGAGGCCTTGTTAAATCTTTACAATCAGGAGCTTAGCTCTACCATCGATACTAACAAAAATGGAAAAAATGCCTATATACTCAGATTGGCTCAGACTGTCTGAGACACGATCATGTCATGCATTCATGGCTTGACTTTGATGAGCTTCTTTGTCAGGATGCGCATGTAGACATTGGGAAGACTACCCATGCAGTCTTCTATCGGACGCGATCTCTGTCAGAAAGGACTGACAGTCACCTTCTGCGCTTTGTCCCTTCTGACCTTCTATTTAAGGAAAGAGACGATGTCTCACCCACCTTCCATATTTACATTAACTATCGTATCAGTATATAGGAGAGCAGAGTCAACGTCTGTGCTTGAAGATGTGGCAACTTCCCCTTCATTGTATGCA
>JASDQU011103682.1:13162-30158 GCA_032191745.1 Picea mariana
GTGTGTAAACAACAAAGATTCCGATGGAGACTCTAAAGCCCAATGGTTCGCTGGTATTTGGCAAGATTGTCGGTCGCTCTGTCACAACTGGAGATAATTCTATTGCAAAGAAAAAGCTGAATTTTATTATAAGATGCAAAGGCCGACCCGACAATTAAAGAAACTCCCACACTTTAAGGACAATTAGGTCACTCACCTGGAATGGACTCCATTGACGAGGCAACCAAGGTTCTAGAACGCACCTCGGCCCCAACGACGCACAATTGAAAAGGAGCGCACCTCGACCCCATCCAAAGGACAGAGATATCGAAACAGGTAAGTATGACTGTATTTACCCGTCGCACATGGCTTCTGCTCTTTTCAAATCTTCATTCTATGACAGRGTTAGGTTAACAGTGAGGCTCGTATGGCGTTCCTTTACTCATTGTGTCGATCTCTGCTCGGTCCACGGGAACAAATTCAAAATCCCCTSTGYCTTTTTTCTAAAAGACAGAAGAGGAAAATACTTTAAATGCATTAATAGAATCCCAATACACGCTCAAACGAATCCCAACAAACTGAGTCTCTGTCATGTATCGGCGTTGTCTAAGGGATAGTCGACGTTTCATCTTTGTTGGAATCTCGGTAAATTATAAATTTGGAATTACTGAAAGATAATTTGTTACGATCTGTCTGAAATTTTAAATTGCAATTTTGACATGCGAGAATTACAATTTCCAGATTCGAGCCAATAATATGAGAAAAAGCCAGAGCAAAGACAGAAATAACACCAGAAACTGAGGCGTTTTAGTTAATTCTTGAATTGAATCATATTAAAATGCATGCACTGAATTTTTTTTTTAACATATTTTTCTATTCATTTTATTCGAAATTCTATAAAAGTGTATGAATTGTAGATTTAAATATTTGAATATCATATATATTTTCAGGCTGTGAATCGGTATTTATACATTCAAAAATATAATTTAAAAAAACATAACATTAAGATTTAACTACTTATACATTCAAAAATATAATTTAAAAAACATAACAGTAAGATTTAACCCAAATTTATATCTGAAGATTTAATACATTCAACAATATTTACATTTGTTGAAGATTTAATACATTCGTTTGTTGATGTACATTGAATATTTGTATTTGTTGATGTATATTGAATACTGATTTTATACATCTCAGCACTAAGATATACCTTTTATAAAATGGTTTCAAAGTGTTATCATTATGTAAAAGTGCTGCAATGGAATCATGGATAGCATTCAGGGGTCTGCATTAGATTGCAATCTTGCTCTTCCGGATCAAGTTCATTGTTATAAATAAAAAAACACTTATTTGAATTTTGATATCTCTTTTATTCAAATATATTAGAGGGGATAAAAAAGATTTTGCCATATTGAATTTGGATATTCATTTAATTCTAAAATATATATGGATTTTGAAATGTAAATCTAGCATTCAAAAGACCAATATGAATTTGATACAGCCCCTAGAAGTTAAATGTTAAATTAGTTGACTTATTTTCTGGTGAATAGAAGTTTAACCCCCCCAAAAAAATTGAAACCATTTACAAACCCTAAAATTGTACACATAACTCATCACTAAACAACCTGCTGAACATTCCTCATTCCTCGTTCACTTTGTTGAGTGCAACTCCGGGATGAGGTGAGTCCTTGAGCAACTTTGTTGAGATAGTATATAAGCCTGGCTCTATGTTTCCATTATTCCTGTGCAATATTTTGTTACATTTTCTCTTGTATAAAATTAACTTGTTTCATCAAAACACAGAGTAAGTTAACTCAGGAGCAAAAAGAATACGTTATAAACGAAAATATTAAAATTTGGAGATGCGGGGTATCGATCCCCGTACCTCTCGCATGCTAAGCGAGCGCTCTACCATCTGAGCTACATCCCCAAGTTGTCAAAAACACCTTGAAACTATCCAGATTTAGTCTGCCGTTTAACAAACTGTGACATCCGATGTTTTACAGCCTGCTAACTATACACTTTCTCAAATTCAGATCTGTAGCTTTCGTGGAGGCTATAAGATAGCTTCTATTGCCTATCTTCATTAAAATAAACAAAATCTTGAATATACTGGAGAGTATTCTGGTGGCACTTCATCTGATTCCCGAGGCAGCTCAAGAACCTCTTGCTGTTGGGCTTTCAAAGTCGGGTTGGTAGGCGGCATATGTGAAGGCGGGAGCACGGTCAAGATCTATTTTATCAACAAATGAACCTCGTCCAATTGCAGAAGGATTTTATCACGCCATCCTCACCTCGACCAATTGCAGAAGGGTTTTATCATGCCATCCTCTCGGTCCTGCAGTATCTTCCCCATTAGCGTTTTGAGCTGCTAGTGCAGGTCGATGGTCTTCTAGTTCTTAGTGTCGCGAGCCCTGGAATTGCCCACGTCAAATACCCAACTGCTTATGTCTGCATTCCCAGTCCACAGTTATGCTTTGCTCCAAATGTATCTCATCTTCAATTTCCTCCAGATGGTCGCGGATTTGAGGCGAGGTGACCGCCTGGAAATCCTCTACCGCAGCTTGAGCGTCCCTCTGCACTCTGGTTTTTAAGGAGTTAGGACTTGACTGCCTTGAACTAGATGGGTCGGCCTAGGTTCCACTCCCCCAACGATAACCCTGAGTGGGCGCCATTACCACAAGCTCGCTGCTGTTGTCGACCTGGAGAGCCGATAGCGCTTTGAATGTCTGGAGGGCACGAAGAGTGTCGGTGATTAAATGTCTCTTGCCTTGCCTGAGAGTCGATCTTCTCCACTCACCATAGTTCTATTGGAACAAGCTTTCGCCCTCCCTTCCTGGAGTATCACTCAATGCTAAACTCCCATACGCTGCTATCAGTTGGAGCGCGGGTGGTGGATATCATAGCTGGTAAGGGAGTTTGTTTTTTTTAAGATATTATCTAGGTTAAACTATGCAAAACTCTCTGATCTGATCGATCAACTTGTTTTTCTTAATGGCCCAAAACCCAAAAGCTATCCAAAAGCTTCCTGCATAAGTGAAAATCTGATCGATCAACTTGTTTTTCTTAATGGCCCAAAACCCAAAAGCTATCCAAAAGCTTCCTGCATAAGTGAAAATCTACCTCCTTACAGATCATTGATGAGTTATTTCAGGTGGCGTTGCTTTTAATTATCCTCATTGCTATAAGTATTGCCACCTTTAAAAAAAAGTCTCTACCACAATTTTTAAATTAATTTATTTAGTTTCATCGGTCAGCAGTGAAGTGACTTAAATGCACCCACTTACCAACCACATGGATAGGTTTTAGGGGGTATGCCTTTCCTGACTTTTCTACCTCTCTCGTTGGTGAAGATGACCCTGCTTTGAGGTGATGATTCATTTGATGCTTTCACCTCTATAATATGAATGTAGCTTTTCTAAAGACCGGGATTTGGTGGTATGGATCCTTCTAGGCATTCATTTTCATGTTCAAGTACAAAATCTTTGTTTTTAGTTAGATTGTTTAGTATTGTTGGACACTCGAACTATTATTGTGATAATCACTCTTTGTAAGCATAGGACAACACTCAATCTTATGTGTCAATGTTCCTTTGAAAATATTGCCCCCAAGGTTCAACACTCTTAGCGTTCCTCCTGCACAGAGATGTCGGGGTATTGTGCTATTCAGAGAGTACCTGCTAGACTGAGGAAATGTAAATGTTGCAGCCTTGCAATCAAAGTATGTATTTTGCTACTTGGATTATTAGTGTTGGAAAACAATACTGGTTTTAAAAAGTGCTTGAAAAAAAATCATAGAAATGATAAATATTTAGAATTAAATGTACCCATATTTAGCAATCATTTTAACTTGACACGGTTTAAATCGATTAAACAATAGATAAAACAACACATAATTTACTAGTTCAAGTAATTTCTTATGTCACGTACCCCATTTTAGGTGTCGTTTAAGTGTCAATTAGATCTAACTAAGGTGGTTGGGAGGAATGATTGTTATCCTCCCCACCTAGGTTCAATTCTTGCAAGTGACATGTTGAGCTCTTGACAAGTATATTGTTGTAATGGCCTTGAGCCCTATGTTGAAAAGTTTTGAGCTTCTGACAAATCCAGTTTACCCTGGGAAGTACTTGACAAGTTTCTCAAGAGGTGTCACTTAAGAAAAAGTGATTCATTGCACAAAGGGAGTCCATTGTCGCATAAACAAAGGTGTCTCATATATCAATTTGGTGTTTGTCTAGGCTAGGACCTTAAATTAAATCATAATATAATTAGTAACTATTATTTTTATTTGTCAATAATATTAATAATTATAATATATTACTAATTACAATCATCATTGACTATGTTTGCACATAAATACCAACTTGATGACAATTGTAACCTCAAAACGAGAACTCTAGCCTTAAAACCCCATAATTTTGCATAAAAACCTCAAAATAGACCCTTGAATGGAAAATAGGTGCTAGCAGTAACATCATTTTTTTAAGGGTACAACATTTTATAACCATGGCCCTAAAATGCATAATGTTGCTAAGAAAATCCTTTTAAAATTTTTAAATCATAAACCCCCAAATTTAAAAGTGGTTCTATCAATAACACCCTTTTTTGGGGGTTAAAAGTACAACTTTTATGAAACTATGGCGTTAAAAACCAGTATTGTTGCAAGTAGAACCTTAATATAAACTCTCCAATAAAAAAGTAAGTGGTGCTACTAGTAGCACCATTAACAAGGGGGTTAAAATTACAACATTTTTAAAACCATGGCCTAAAAAACTGGTACTGTCAATCCAAAAACATAACTTACACTACTTTCATGTATAACAATAACAACTTAGAAGAAGTTAACTCATACAAATATATTGGAGTTGACCTTGATCATATGCTTAATTGAAACCAATATAGCATTGAGAAAATGATTAATGGATGATGTAAAGCCTATTTTGGTCTTGAAAACCACTGTAAATCAATAGATTTTTTGTTCTAGGAAGAAACAAAATTCTCTTTGAGACTCTTGTTACTCATTTGATTTTATATGGATGTGAAGTTTCGAGTTGCAATATCTCTAGAGAATCTTGGAGGAAAATATAGCAAATCTAGAAGCATTTTATAATTTATACTCTTAAAATTAAGAGAAATACACCCTACATAATCCTCCTCTTTCAAGTTGGTCTTTCACCAATTAAGAGTATGGCTATGACTAGGTACCTAATATACAAGCATAATATAACTAATCGTGAATGACAAGAGGCTTCTTAGGATTGCTTCAAACTCCAGTGAAAGCCACCTACAACTTAAAAGGTGATGTCACAAAGATTATAAATCTTGGCTAAACCATTAGAGACTAAAATAGGAGGCACTCTATAGAATATTGATACCATTAAAAATATTATCACATCTAAATTTAAACTAAAATTGTGGTGAAATGATTAAATAAGAGACAAGAGAAAATTAAGAGAAAAACAACATTGTTGAAATAAGAACAAACTCTCACAAGCTCCTTAGTGAACATGACATTGAACAAATCCTAAAATGTCGTGTGATGAAAGAATTTGTCATTTTTGTGATAGTAAGAAGTTGGAGGATGAAAATCACTTTCTCTTAATATATCATATGTATACTCACATTATATCTCAATTTCAAAATATTTTTAATGCTACGATTTTTAGAACATGTTATCTTACTAGAACTATGGAGATTTAGGAAAATTTCTCTCCAATTTCATTGATCATAGAAAAAAATGTTATTAAATAAAACCAATTAATTCCTTATCATTTTTCTTAAAGGTTCCATTGAACAAAGTCGGTCTCAATGGACAATGGCAATCATCATCAACAACACTCCAGAAGCACCTTTTTGGAAGGTTGATATTTTAATAATTTTCGAAGTATTTTTGTATAACAATACCGCCAATATCACTATTTTTTTTCTTAAATAACTTTTAGAGGATTAAAAAAACCATGAAAAAAAATGATTTCTATTTTATTTATAATTAAAATAAATAAAAAAATGTATTTTACTAAAATAAAAAGATAAAAACAACATATTTAAAAGAAAATTAGAGAAAAAATAAAAAAAAAATCATAAGTATATGTTGAAATTATTTTGGTGGAAGGTGGTGAAAGACTTGGTATATTATTTAGAGAACCCCTTTGAGGGGTTCCATCTTCTCTAAGTGCTCCAGGGTAGGGGTCTTTTGTCTAGCTCCATGACTCCATCCTCTAGTGTAAAATAAACTTTTTCCATGCATGTAAATAAGGGTAAAAATGTCTTTTCTAGTGGAGGGACAAAACTTTTTAGGCCTTTCATTAGTGCTCATCTAGTTTCATATGTACCATTGGCTTCTAGAGTGGTATATGTGGGGAGAGTTTAGTGCAGGGAAAAATATTTATTGCATTCGTTGCTTGGAGGTGATTGGAGTTGGCTAGAATTATGGTACTACCTAAGGTAAGATTGTTCAACTCAGAGTTTCATAATTTTTCAAGCCTTTCATAGTGTGTAACCCCCAACATTTTTCATCTATTATTTTTTCTAGATATTCTAAGGATAGGTCTCAAGGTTGTGTTTATGGTTTTGTGGGTAGAGCACCAGAGCAGTTGGAACAAAGGGGATCTAGTCCTAGTGTAGATGGGTGTTGGTCAAGGGCGGTAGCAATTAATGGTAGTTCTTGAGATCTAAGAGAAGGAGGGGTGGGTAGTGTTATGGATGGAAGTTGTGATGGTGCAAAGAGGGCAAGGAAGTGATGTGTGAACTGAAGAGTCAATTAACATTGGTGTTGGGAGAAGAGATCAAGATGAATGAGATTGATCCAGATTATGCTGAGAACAAAATGAAGGCAGATATATAACAAGGCAATACACAAATATATTGCAAGAAACACAGAGATACAATAATACACAATTTCTATTAATGAACGAAATGTACAAGAACTGTAAAATGCAGAGCGAAATGAACTCGCTAGAATTGTGGTAGCGTATCTCTTAGAAGAGATGTGATGGCTATGTGCATTTGCAAGAAGATGATGTTTAAAAAGAGGCTCAAAAGGCATTTTAACATAAAACATAGCAAGAAAACCCTAACTGCATAAGATGAAATGCCAAAATGTTTGTGGCCCCCGATGGGGGTAGTTGATACGTCAACTTCCCAAGGGCATAAATTTTTCATATGATATCCATTTGGGCACTTGATATACCATTGGAAAGGTCTAGCCAAGAAGTACAACATTTGTCAAGGGCTAAGGTATGTAGTTGGAAACCCTCACCCCCCTGAATGTCCAAAAAAAGTTATTCAGGGCCTCAAAACGACCCCAAAAGTTTAGGACCTGAAAAAACCGTAGAAACATTGCCAAGATGTGGAACCATTCTAAGATAATGGAACATGTGGGTGGCCACCAGTATCCACCTAGATCATTTCTCCCACCTTAGGAAGAAATGGTCCCCATTACGTCAAGTTCATCCATCAGATGGGGAAACTTCTGTTGGATCTGACTCATGGTGAGCCACTTTCCCTAGTGAAGAAACTGCACTGCTTTGACGACTCGATAGAGTTGGATGTTTTGTTGGTGGGTGCCCTTCATATTGGTGTCCATGATCCGGTCAACTTTTCCTTGTTCAATGTAGTTAAGATTTATTTCTTTAGGGGCCAAGTGTTCGACCGTGTCCAAAGTGTCCAAGAGAGGTGGAAAATATGGTCGAAATAGTTCCACATTAAATACTAGGTGCAATCCAGGGAAAGGAGGGATACTTAATTCAAAAAAAATCCCACCCACAACCTTGGTGATGGTGTAAGGCCCATATCAGAGTGGGCGTATCTTTTGATGGGGTCCTACGAGGCGCTCTTTCTGCAAATGTAACCATACCTTATCTCCCACCTAAAACTTGTGTGGTACTCGATGTTGATCGTGTTGTTGCTTGTACTTGGTGTTGATTTTCTGCAAAATGTCATGAACATGTTGTTGAATGTGCTAGATTCGTTCAACAAATTTGGTTTCTCGATCATACTGGGTTTGAGCATGGGAGGAGTCTTTCTGTGCAGTTGCAATAGGAAAATTTATGTCGATGGGAATGAATGGCTAGAACCCCAAGCACACATGAAAAGGGCTATGTCCAATAGAGTTGTGGAGGGATTTGTTATAACTTTGCTTGATTGGGTAGTGTGGAGGCACCCCCGTAGATGAATTAAGAATAACTTTGTGCTCTTCTACAATATTTTCAACCTCCTTCTGTTGGGTAGAAAGGTCTTGGGCCAAGGCTGTAGTGGTTGCATTGTCCCTCTGTTCACCTTCTGAATGGATCATGAAGAGGCTAAATTTTTTGGTATGAGATATTACTTTGTGACATTGTTTCACCAAGATAGTAATTGGAACTACCTCTGGTTTCCTGTAGAGCTAATCCCCCAAAGTATAAATGACACTCGGGGTCGAGATTCATAAACAAAATGACGCTTCCACATATATGGCTAGCCTAAAAGAACACCACAGATTTTCAGTGGGGAAACATCACATAGTACCTCATCCTTGAAGAGATTGATGTCATAGGACAAGAAACATTGTTGGATGACACATAGATCCCATCCATGGTGAAGCCACCCGATGTTATATGGTTGTGGGTGTGGTGTTGTCGATAAATCCAACTACTTGATGACCTCTTTTTAGATTAGGTTCTTTTGGATTCTGCTATCAACAATGAAATGCAGTGGGGTCCCCTTCACCCACATCTATGAATGGAAGATGTGCTCCCCCTCCTCAAGATCCTCTGGTTCTTCTGGTTGGATTTTTGTGGTCTCAATGGTAGCAGTGGGTTATGCATCAATGATTTGTATCATTTTATTGTTTTTTGAATTATGGTATGAGTCAGTGCTCAATTCTTTTTCTTTGAGCTTGGCCACCAATGACTGTTTCGAGCAACATTATTGGTGTTGTTCCAATGGATTTTGTGGAAGTCACACCACTTTCTAGTGTCCTTTTTCATATTCCCATTACCATGGTGTTGTGTTATAGGATATCTTCTATTGCCTATCATCATTAAAATAAACAAAATCTTAAATATACTTGAGGTTATTCTCGTGACACTTCATCTGATTCCCGAGGCATCTTAGGAACCCCTTGTTGTGGGGATGTCAAATCCGGGTTGGTAGGTGGCATGTTTGAAGGCGGGATCTTGGTCAAGATCTATTTTATCAACAAATGAATCTCTTCCAATTGCAAAAGGATTTTATCATTCCATCCTCTCGGTTCTGCAGGATCTTCCCCATTAGCGTTTTGAGCTGCCAATGCAGGTCGATGGTCTTCTAGTTCTTAGTGTTGCGAGCCTTGGAATTTCCCAATTCATACACCCAACTGCTTATGTTTGCATCTACTTTCCAGTATACAGTTATGCTTCGCTCCAAATGTATCTCATCCTCAATTTCCTCCAGATGGTCGCAGATTTGAGGTGGGGTGACCGCCTGGAAATCCTCTACCGCAGCTTGAGAATCCCTCTTCACTCTGTTTCGGCAGGAGTTAGGACTTGAGTGCCTTGAACTATATGGGTCAGCCTAGGTTCCACTCCCCGGACAATAACCTTGAGTGGGTGCCATTACCACAAGCTTGTTGTTGATGTTGACTAGGAGATTCAATAGCGCTTTGAATTTCTGGAGGGCACGAAGAGTGTCAGTGATTAAATGTCTCTTGCCTTTCCTAAGAGTCTATCTTCTCCACTCACCATAATTCTACTGGAACAAGCTTTCGTCCTCCCTTCATGGAGTATCACTCAATGCCAAAACTCCCATGCGTTGTTATCAGTTGGAGCATGGGTAGTGGATATTACAGCTGGTCTTGTGAACGAGATGATGAAGGGGAACATACCATCATTAATATTCATTAAATTTGTCATTTAACCCACTAAATTGGGTGTTGTTTCCCTCATACCTGTTTATTATTTCTTTTGATTTGTCTGGTCTTTTCCCCTTCATCTAGTTGGGCACATCCTCACCATGCACACTGAGTCCAAAAACAATCCATTCTTAACACCTCATTCATTCGGGGATTAACTATTTTATTAGAGGTATACTCAGTGATGACCATAAGGAACATTGATTTTTTTTTTAGATATTATGTAGGTTGAAACAGTGTTAAGGGACATTGATTTTTTTTAGATATTATCTAGGTTGAAACAATGTGAAACTTCTTCTGATTGATCAACTCGTCTTTCTTAGACATAAGGAAACAAGGTCAACTCATCTTCCTTAAACATAAGGAAATAGGTTAATGACCCAAAACTCAAAATCATCTGGCATGAGTGAAATTATGCCCCCTTACATACCCATTTCAACATGCTTATTGAAATATAATAGCCATGATTGTCCTCATTTCCATAGGTTTTGCCACCTTTGGATAAAGTCTCTGCGACAATTTTTTAAATTAATTTAATTAGTTTCATCGATCTGCAATGGGGTGGCTTGCATGCACCCACTTACCAACCACGGGGACAATATTTAGGGGGTATTCCTTTCCTGACTTCTCTACCTCTCCTGCTGGTGAAGAGACCCATGTTTTGAGTTGATGATCCATTTGTTGCTTTCACCTCTATAATATGAATGTAGCTTGTTTCATGGAGGAGAAATATAGCAATTTGAAGTCTATGCAAGAATTGAGAGTTGGTTGGAACACCCAAAGAGAACCTTTGAAGTCGGATGTGAAGATCCTAAGCCTTGCAATATACTCTAAAGGAAGGCAACTGTTATAATATGAAATTTTGCTTCTTGGTTCTTAATAATGTTGTGTCATGGCTTACAAATAGAGTTCAACCAAACCAAAAACAATGACAATTATTATATGTGTTGTAAGGTTTATGTGAGAAGATTGTCCTCCACTCTTGCAAAGGTATAGCTTATATGTTAAACCAAACCCAGACTTCCCACGAAAAACTAGGAGATGTTGTCCCAAAATCCATCCAGGAACTTGGAAGCATTCTTGAAAGCTAGTAGTGTGATACATTTACAAAACTTAAAGATAGCATGCCATCCAACTTTGAAGGTTAAAGGAGGTATACCAGAAAGTTAATTATTTGATAGATTGAGATTTTGAAGCAACTTCAAATTACCATGGTGAGGTGGCATCCCTCTATTCAAATGGTTATTGCTAATATTCAGAACTAGCGAAAAGACTCTGTGAATTTCTTTGAGATGAGAGAATATGACCTTCAAGCTTATTCTCACATGGTTGCAATTGTATTCGCTCTTGAAGACCAGAGACATAGTTTGGTATTTGTCCTAAAATGTTGTTTCTTAAAATTTAAACTTACAACTTTGTCAAACTAAAAAGAAGCAGTCATGTAAGTGAATTTCTGCTAAGAACCAGTTTGAATATTTTGGAGAAATTCCCAAGCTCAGATGGTATATTCCTTGTGAGTTTGTTTGCGGATAAATTCAAACTATTGAGCTTCGAGATTTTTCCAAACTTGGTTGGTATGGCTCCTGATAACTCGTTGTATGACATATCTAACAATGTGAAGTTTCTCTGAAAACTGAGATATGGTGGTATGGATCCTTCTAGGCATTCATTTTCATGACCAAATACAAAATATTTGTTCATAGTTAGATTGTTTGGTATTGTTTCACTCAAACTATTATTATGATAATCACTCTTTGTAAGCATAGGACAACACCCAACCTCATGTGTCAATGTTCCTTTGAAAATATTTCCCCCAAGGTCCAACACTCTTAGCGTTCCTCCTGCACAAAGATGTCGGGGTATTGTGCCACTCAGAGAGCTCATCGTCAAATCCAATATTATTTATCTACTCTCCATCCTAAGAGCAAGTGAAACTTCTCCAACAAGATAGTTTCCTACTAGATAGACTCAAGGAATGTAAATGTTGCAGCCTTGCAATCAAAGTATGTATTTTGCTACTTAGATTATTATTGTATAGGCCAAGCTCCTCCACAAGGCTCACATCATGAATTTGCACATACCATGCCATACTTGTTACCAAGTCTCCATTCATCTATGCACTTAATATTGTGCCTACATAGGTTTCTTACCATGAAAAAAAAGTTAATTATATGGCATAAATATATATCCAAGTGTCACACTCTAGAAAACTTGAAATGTTTTCTATCATCGACCATACTTGTTGGGCGCAGACAGATTTTGAGGAAGAATCCAATTTTGGAAAGTATAGCTTAAATTAGAAAAGTACAGCTAGAAGGAAAAACAACACGTGCAAGGGAAAGCAGCATGCAAAGGAGGAAAGCATGCAAGTCGCGCATCCAGGAAAACCTAACCACATTAGGGATAGGGTTTTTGTAAGAGATTGTAATGGATGATAAGCCAAAAATAAGTATAAATAAGTCCCTAGGAGGTCTAGGTCGGGGGTTCCATAATGTGAGAGAACATTGTTTTGCTTGTCTAGGAGAATGACTGTAAGATCAGATACCTTTTTGTAAGATGTTGAGCTGAAGGAGAGTCAAGTAGCTAGATCCATAAGGTTGGATGGTAGGTTGAGGAGCCTGGTGCGATTTAGTCAGCCTCACAGAGGTTGTGGACCATGTTTTATGATTGTATGATCAGAAACTATAGTGTGTGCAACACCATATATTATAGAACCATAATAAAATAGCTTAATATCCAAATCTTTGTGGATGTAGCCCAGGAGGGGGTGAACCACGGTAATACCTGTGTTATGTGATGTGTTTATTGCATAATTACTTTATGTGAATAGTTAGTTGATGAATGAATAATTCTATGAGATCTGTCAATTTTTAGATTTGTTAGAATACATGCATACACTTAATAGATGAATGGATCTTAAGAATAATAGAAGGAACTTCCAGATCAAGGCTTAAGAAGATGAATCGCAATCCCAGATCCCCACTCTTTCCTAGACTGCAAGCATTTGAGCATTGTAGTCACCCATAGAACTATCTTGAGTGAGACTGTGTTGTACACTTTGTATGTTGTGTTGCCTTATGTTTTACCAGGACGATCGATAGTTTTAGTGGGATTCGTTGGACGCTGTTCAAATCTGAACCTGGGCCAGCCCAAGAAGTAGTTAGAGAATGAGTAAAAACCAACAAATGGTTTCATTGCCGGCTGGAACTGCATGGGATTGAGTGAGTGGGATTCGTGAAAGAATCATGAAAATAATGAAGGTATTAAAAGGAATGTTTAGACCATGGAATCCAACGAAGATGAAGATTGAAAGTTGGTTGAAAAAAAAGGATCTTGATTTTGCACAGAAGAATAATAGAAACCATAAATTAACACCGCACAAATATCTGGACAAGTACATGTTTAGCAACCTGCATGAGGTATTTTTCTGTGATTTCCCGCATGTGTTGCAGGAGTGGATAGTGAGGTTGAAATAAAACCACCCTACAAATTGAATCAGACAACTCGAGTGGAATCCCGTGGAGATCACGCAGTTACAACAAGTTAACAACGAATTCATGCATGCAGTAGATTTCTGGCTAGACATTATTGTTGCACGATTTATCACAGAATTTGCAGTAGATACTGTGAAGTCTTACAGCGTAGCAAATCACAAGTTCTTAAAAGGACCTAGAGGTAGGTATATCAGATCACTCTATTCTTCAATCGAGATCTTACTGTATAACAAAGGTGTGATGACTATGGAAGAAAATAGCTAAACTTCCCTGCGTGCATGGCGGAAGAGGGGAAGCACTAACAAGAGCTGGAGAAATGGAGAAAGAGATGGATAAGGGAAAGAAGGAGGATGCCTTGGACCCAATCATGATGGAGGAAGATCAGATCAAATAGATCATGGCAACAGTTGGAAAAATGCGCAGTGGATTACCCTACCAATATAAGATGAATAATAAGAAGAGAGCCATAGCAGATAGAGAGGGCTTGGCAAGTGATAAAGAAGAGGTAGAGGATCTTCGGGCTATGGAGCAAATTGAGGAAATATTGCGTGCAACATATGAAAGGAAGACAAGATTTCAAAGGGAAGGAATAAACTGAAACACTCATATCCATATTAGTGTCAGTGTGGAACCCATAACCCCATGTGCAACTAATACATCAGAAAGAACACCATTGTTTAGACAACTGAATTTTAGTAGAAGAAAGACAACAAGAAGTGCACCCAATCAAGGAGCAACGACTGGAGGAGCCAGTTTAGGAAGTAGTAGTCAAGTATCTACACCGCGCGGAGGTCATAGTTCATCGTCGTTAAAAATGGAAGGACATGATCCCACCATCAAGTTACTTGAATTCAAGGGAGAGGCATCAGAGGATCCTGAAAAGCACTTGTTTATCTATGAGAAGATTTGGGAAGAAAAGCAGATCACAAATGATGATACAAAACTTGCGCAGTTAGCTATCATGCTAAGAGACCGCGCATTGGATTGGTACATGAGCTTAGTTGTAATAGTCCACCTGGAACAACAAGGATGATTGCATATGTCAAGAAGCTACTGATAAATGAATTTTAGAAGCCTAGTTCAGAAGATGAGTATATGAATAAGATGATTGAAATCAGGCAAAAACCAGGTGAGTTTGTTTGGGAGATTGATCAGAGGTTTAAACGTCTTAAAGGTAAGATGAAGTTGGTCATGACTGATATAGAACATAGACATCTCTTTGTGAACTCACTATTACCACATCTGAAATACCCTTTGAGGCAACAGAAGTTTCAAACTTAAGCATAGGCTCTACAGGCAGCCCTACAACTGGAAGAGAACTAGTATCAGAAGACAGATCCAACAATAGAGGAGTTGAAGGAGGATCTGAAGAACCTCAAATTTCAACTAAACCAGAGTAAGAGAAATGAGAAAAGAGAAGTTGTTTGGTGTACCACATGCAACACAGAAGGACATCACAAGAATGAGTGCCCAACTTTCGCGCAGTACATGGAAACAGGGCTACCAAACCCTTTACCAATAGGAGGACCATGGTGTGAGATTTGTAAAACACGTGGACATGACCCATACCATTTTCCCATGATGAAGTATCAAATAGTACCCAAGAGTTCATATTGCAACTTTTGCAAATCAGTGGGTCATGATGAAAAATATTGTAGAACAATGGACTTGATGCAGGAAAGAACGTCATAAACCTATAAGGTGCAGGAAGAAATGATGCCAAGGAAAGTTGCACCTTAGTTTAACCAGGTACCACCTCCATACAACACTGCGCAACAACAGTACAACACTGCGCAACCTCAGTATAATAACGCGCAGCCATGTAATAACCATGTGTAGTATAATCAAGTGTCTCAGTACAACACACCATGAGCAGATCGAGGAGGATACAGAGGTGGAGGGAGAGGGAGAGGAGGATTTGGAAGAGGCAGAGGTCCAATAGTGTGCCACAACTTCCAACATCTAGGACACTATGCAAGGGAATGTCCACTTCCACCTGCGTCATGCATGTATTGTTACGCAACAGACCATGATATAGAGGATTGTCCAACATTATTGGGAAAAATTCAAGAAAAACGGAATCAAAACAATCAAAATGTTCAATGGATTTCTACATAAGCGAGGGATGATGGAAGAAATATCAACATAGTCACACGAGGAGGTGCTAAGACAGGAACCAATGCAGTAAGACAGGAATCAACGCAACACCAATGGGTGAAGAGGAATATTGAACCACAAAAACAGTTTGATGCGGGGAAAGAAAAAGAAATATTCAAGGAGGCAAGATAGGAGTTCATCAAGCAAGATGTTGCATCTACATCAACCGCGCAACACACTTAGAATGTACCAATGTATGATATTCCCTTATCAATGGACCACACCAATGAAGTACCACCTATAGCGCAAGTAGGTACCATAAATAATTTTTTACAATCATGTGTTAAGCTACTGAATGACCAATCATCTATTAAAATTTTGCAAAATATGTTAGAGAAATGTAGCATAGAGGTATAGGGGAAGTTAGAACAAACATCAGTCAATCACCTCCATACAAGAAGGAGGACAAGTAGGGAATTCATATTGAATGCTAACATTGGAGATTTCAATATGGGGGATATCATACTGGATTTAGGCTCTGAGGTAAATGTGTTACCCAAGAAGACATGGTAGTGTATGGGAGAGCCCACACTAGGCTATTCACTTGTCCAATTGAAGCTACCAAACCAACATAGAGTTCTAAACATAGTTACCAACTTAATGAGAACTCTACAGAGTTCTTGTTTTTTGGGGGGGTCAAGTTTTTTACCCCGTTTTTAAAAATGGTTCTATCGGTAGCATCCCCCTCCATTTTTAGGTGGTTTTTTGATATTTTAAATTTTGTGATACATACGGTTTCCACTTTGTTTTTTTAAATGCTCGTTTTTTCATTTATTTTCAAATTGTTCAATTTTTATTTTTAGTTTTTCTCAATGGTATTTTTTCATCTATTTTCAAACTTTTCTATTTGTTCTTATTTTTATTTTTATTCAATCGCGTTTTTAATCATATTTTCATGCCTCATCCAATGTTAAAAATGTTGTACACCATTTTTTTTTTGAAATTAAGATTTTTCATATAATTATATGTCCTTAATTAAGTTATGGTTCCATACATTTTAAATATAGTGGAAAATATAATTTTTAACACATTTTTTTACCTTACTTCAATACATAAAAAATAATTGTAGTTAAATAACACTATTTTTAAATATTTAGCAAAAAAATATAATTCATTTTTTTTGGATCAATTAAAAACTAAGAAAACTAAGAAAACAAACACAATTGAAATTAAAAAACAAAAATTAAGAAAAAGGTGAAAAAAATTATAGCCCAAAAAAACTTTTAAAAAGTGAAAAATCCCCCAAAAAATTAAAAACATATACACAAAAACGCCAAATTAAAAAACTTAAATAAAAATTTTAATACAAAATTTAAATAAAAAATAACAATAATAAGTTGAAAAACCTTAAAACTACAACAAAAAATTAAAATTTATATCAAAAACCTTAAAAAACAAAATTTACACAAAACAAATTCATAAATATCTAAAAAAACATAATCATATTTTATAATATAACATTGTTATAAGATAACAATGTTATAATATAACATTGT